>JAIPRK010002027.1:0-32404 GCA_025469195.1 Chaitophorus viminalis
ATAACAATAAATAAAAAAAATATATATAAAATATATATATATATATATATATATATATATATATATATATATATGTATGTATATATTTATATATGTATGTATATATATATATATATATATATATGTATATATATATATATTTATATAATAATAATTATAATTGTTAACAATAGGGCAGCAACCTAGCAAGAGAGATTAATATGATTTTTGGCAGATGATATAATAAAGAAATAATTCATGTCCTATAATATAATTTGCTTCAAAGTAATTTTTATGCCAAATTTGAAATAAATGTTGGTAGACCTGTTGAAAGTATAGATAATAAAAGAATGGATAGGTAGGGCATGTCTATATTGGAATTATAAAAGGTGATCTGTCGGAATGGGGAAGAAAGGAATATTGTTAGACTGATATTGTTTGCTGTTATGACTCTTCCAAAGGGAATTATCAGTAATAATATATACAAATAGGGAAGACGGCGGGAAAGCCTCTTGAAATCTCAATTTCTTTTTGATATTCATTTCAGCATGATAAACTCTCATGGCCAATCCATTATTTTACTATCTGTGGTCAAAAGACTCTTAATATGATCACTATGAGGCATGGAATCAAGGTTAAGTTATAATTAAAGGCCATTAATTAAAGACCACAAATAATATAAAACCTAAGCAAATGAACATACAATACATATCATACAGAATTTGTGGTTATATAGTTTCGATAAACAAATGCACTACACTTTTATCGATTTTATTATCCATAACTAGGGGTTATATGGAAGCCTTTCACTAAGTTTGCATTAAGAATAATGCGAAAAACACTTTTGAAGTTATACAAATTTGTAATTTTAGTTAAACTACATTGAATATACATATTGTTGTAATAATTATTGCTAGTGATATACATGTTACTTTCAAACAGTAATAATTCAGAATATTAGTATTAATATTATAATAATTCAAATCATATAGTCCAGTAAGGCAGTAAAATACATTAAAATAAAAAGATAACCGTAATAATAAAATCATAGTTTTAATAAATAAATTTAAAATAGTCAAAAAATGATTGTCAGATAAAAAATTCTTAAGAATAACAAATTTTCAATTATAAAAGCAGATCATGTCTAGATTAATCAAGTTTAGTCAACTTTTTTAGTATAATTTTACAATATCGTTGTAAAGTATTTTTATTCCTTATAACTATAGTTATGCATTAGTTGCTTAATAAGTTTTTTCCGAAGAAATATTAAGTTAAATTTTTATGAACAATGTCATTGTAAAAAACACTTGACAACAGCGATAATAATAACAGTAATTGGCCCAGACAATAAAATTAACTGCAGTAATCCAATTAAATATCAACTCGTCGCCATTATACTTTTGTAAGACGCTCTGCAGTGTCTTTATAAATTACAATTATACGTTAATCCAATATAAAATTATTGTTGATATAAACACGTATTTAAATTGTGAAAATCATTATACCAATTCGTATTAAACTTTCAAAAATTATAATATGCTACTTAACTACTTGAACAGTAGGTAAAATATTTGATACATGTATACATTTTGGTTGTTGAAATATATTTTCGAAGAATTGCACTACTTCTCGGATTGTGTAAGCGTGAAAATATTTACTGATTATCTCTGAAACCGTCTTTCTTGGCTTACTATAGTAGTCTTCCCCTTATCCTTAGTCCTATTTTACTCTATGTAAACGCCATTCAGACCTTCTACTGTTTGCCAACATTGTCAGTTTCTATAAACACTTGCCATATTATGCCCTGACTGCTCTATAAACTCTTTGCGCAATTGAATTTGAAAAAAAGATTCAACTCCGCAGCTTTATTGAGTGTATGACATAGGATATATATTATGCTTTTAATACTAGATTTCACCCCATTTGCACCAGCAGTGCTACACTTCTGGCGCTCGTTCTAACATAAAGTAAAACTCCCGTGTGAACACCTTGTGGTCAATGTTAGCTCATTGGATACGATTCTCTAACAGTAATCTCATTTCAGAAATCCTAGAAACCAATCCGGGGAAAGGTGGGTTCTTTTTCGGAAAATTAAGCCCGTCCCAGCAGAATTATAGTACCTATATGGCTATATATAACAGAGGTCTTTGAATTTGTACTGACGTCATGACATATCATGATGTCAGTACAGTATGCACTGATCTAGTTCGGACATCACTGCGAATGGTCTACTATAGTTCTTATCCAATTTCGGTCCGAAGTTATCAGACTTTTTACATTCGAACTTAAGGTACCCGTTGAAGCCTAAAGCCAGTAGCCATGTATATTGTCACTATACTCAAAGTTCTAATTCACGCTCCAATAACGCGAGCAATATTTTGGCACTACGATCTATTAGATGAAAAAATTAGTCGATAAAATATGAGTAAGTATACTTTCTGGTTACAACTCGTTCAGATTGTCGTTTCCGGTTCAAGCTCATTTCCTAATTTCCTATAAAGGTGATATTGTTAGAGTATGAGGATACATAATTATATGCTTAGTGTTTCCACAATCATTGAAAAAATATTCAAGAGTCCTTGTAAGTGCGTTATCCACCAATTAGTCTCTATATGATGTACCTTTTATTTCTGTAGTGATTTATACTCAGTCTTATCATAGTACTCTTTAATTGTTCTTTATATTTATACATTTTAAAATATTTTATCCTCGGTAAATCACATTATATTCTCATTCTTACGAATACATATACTATAGTATATATGAAACATAAAGTAATTCATAATATTTTATTTAATGGACAAAGTCTTATAACAATATTGGTTTATATTAAAAATTTAAAGTAATGGAATGTATAATATTACACTGTGAAATAAAAGTAAAAATGTTTATTTTAAGGATACTATTGAAAAAGCAAAAATGAATACAAATATAGTTTCCTTTAAAATACGACGTTTTAAGGTGAAAAGTTTATTGATTGAAACCCCCCAATGTTTCAGGTATCTGTCGGAGCATATCAAAATAAAGTTCAGTATGTCAACATCATGATAAATTGCCGGTCCACGTATATAATGCACTTAAGTTAAATGAAAATTAACTTTTCAAATCACCTTGTCATATAAACTATAAGTTGTAACAATGTTAAAATTTAACAAGTTTTCAGAGGGGTTTTCAGAGTACATGAAATATATTTACCTGTCATCAATGAGCGAATCATAATGCATATACCTAATATTAATATGTGACGTAATAATTACCCTACTATAAATACATTTATTTTACTTTTTACAATAATATTTGATAAACACGTTATGATATAACTGCACTAAATGCTCGTTTAACCACGTTCTTATTCCTCAGCAGCATGGCTTTAGACCAGGAAAGTCTACTATTACTAGTGGAGTCTTCGTCACCTCATTCATTAACGATAGTTTTGATCATGGTCAACAAGTTGATGTCATTCTCACGGATTTCTTCAAGGTATTTGATACAGTTGACCACGGTCTACTCGTTAATGAGCTGGAATCTTTAGGTATAAGTAATCCACTTCTATCTTGGTTTAGGTCCTACCTTTCCGATAGGAAACAGTTTGTAAAAATTCATAACGCTCACTCTAACCTCAAAAGTGTAACATCAGGTGTACCCCAAGGCGGGCACTTAAGCCCTATGATATTTAATATGTTTGTCAATTCTATCTGCAATTATCTTTCAAGAGCAAACCTTTTACTATACGTCGATGGTATAAATTTTTTTTATAAAATTAAGGCCCTCGATGACTGTTCCTTGTTGCAAGATGAGCTAAACAAATTCTTGGATTGGGTTGCTCGTCTTGGCATATCACTGAATCTTAGCAAATGTCAAATTATTACCTTTTACAGATCTCGAACTCCTATCCTTAATAATTACCATATAAACGGCATTCCGCTCCATCGCGTCTTTTCCGTCAAAGATCTTGAAATCCATTTTTCCTCCTCACTCTGTTTTAGTCGTCACATTGAGACAACTGTGGGTAGAGCTCTAAAATTTATTGGTTTTATAAAGCGTAATACTAAATATTTTTCCTCTGCTAACTATCTCCGATCCCTTTACATCTCTTTAGTTCGTTCTCTGCTCGAGTATGGTACTATTATCTGGCATCCATACCTAGCCAAAGACCAACTAAGAATTGAGCGTGTGCAAAATAAATTCCTGGCATTTGCTGCTTTTATTCTTAAATTGCCCGATCCATTCCATGACTATACCTATATTTACGTGAAGTTCTAAGTCTTCCAACACTCCATTCCCGCCGTTCCCTTGCAGACAAAAATTTTATAACGGCTTTGCTGAATGGACTACTAGACGCACCCGACATATTATCAAATATATCCTTCAGAGTACCTCCACATAATACCCGTAACCAAGGACAGTTCTATATACCTGCACACTCTAAGTCATATGGCCATAACAACCCGATCCATCTCATGCTCCGATCTTTCTAATATTAATTCCAGTGCATCCGAATTGGGTCCTGAATACTAGGGACTAATTGCAGGTAGTGTACTAGTTGGGTCCCGGATTTTAAAAGGTGCTATACTAGTTGGGTCCCAGATTTTTAAAGGTACTATATTAGTTGGGTCCTGAATTATTATATGTATTCCACTAGTTCCTGAATATTTTTTGGTAAGTACTACAGTATACTAACATTTTAAAATATTTTTATAACATTAAAAATGTATAGCTGATAATATGAATAAAAAAATTGCAGGAATAATCAATCGATTTGATTTTGAAAAATTAATGTCGTATAAATTTTTACCAACACACATGTGATTTTTCCAAAAATATTATTTTATTTGTATTTATAATATTATTGTATAATTGTTTTAACATTTTTAATATTTCTTAACTTATACCTATATGGCTATATTTATATTATATAATATATATTTTTATACTTGGTTTTTAACATTTTCAATATTTTTACCAACACAAAAGTGATTTATTTTTTTATAAAATTCTAATAACTTATATTTTTAAAAGATTTTTAACCATACCTGGAGTCTAAATAAATCATAGACAGTTCTGAGTCTGTTAAAATGGTAAAGAAAATGTTAGTATAGTGTAGTACTTACCAAAAAATATTTAAGAACTAGTGTTGTAGCTAAAATAATTCAGGAGCCAACTAGTGCAGTAACTAAAAAAATCCGGGACCCAACTCGAATGCAGCCATTAATTCTACTCCAATATTTTTATTTTTTTTTGTTTTCACTATGTACTATTATATATTTTTTAACCATACATATTGTTATGTTATAATGCCTCAAGGCGTATATTCTGTAAATAAATAAATAAATAAATAAATAACATAATATTATTTAATGATTAAATTTAGAGTATATGTATTACTGAATTAGATCATATATAAAAGAAAAAATAATAAAATCAATAACCGGATTAATATTCCTGATTGATAATTTATTTTAAAATTAGTTATTAAAAAATGACGTTAAATAGTGTTTTAATTTTAAATAAAAATAATAGCCAACATTACTGTTTATAAAGAGGTATAGACTGTAGAGTGCAGACCATATACAAATAGAGGACATATGCTGTCGGTATAGGCAGACATTTGGTTAAATTTTTAGAGGGACTATAATAATCTAATATAAAATGACAATTATAAAAACAACTAATAAAATTTAAAATAAAGTTTTAATTTGGGGGCTATTAAAATATTTAGGGGACTAAGTCCCCAGAAGCGCCCTTCCCCGCTGTCTGTTTATGACTGTCAGAGAATTATATAAACTAATAATAATACTAATAATATTAGAATACTGAATAACGCTAAAAATGAACGTGTTCATTTTGCTTAATGGTTTAAAGAAAAGACTAAAATATTTATTGTCGTACAATTAAACTTATGTAATAACTATAAATGATGCATTGTTTTTTTTTATGAAATTCTGGAATGATCGTTTGTTCGAAAAATAAGTCATATAGTAATAATAGGTATAATAAAGTAAAACGTAAAGACTGAGTTGAAATAATAACCAAATCGTATTATATAAACTTGTATTCTTATATTTTATTTTAATAAATAAAATTGTTTTTTTTTTTTTATCAAAAACGAAAGAAATAATATTATAATACTTATTGTAAAAATGTTTCTTTTTAAAAAAAAAATCCAAGACATTATAGTTATATAAAATAAAATAGCTGATATATATACGTAGTGTGTATTATATTATTTTAAATAAAATAGTACCTATCCTTTCCCAGTCGAACTACTTGTAGAATAAATTGGTAGATACTTACGTCATCAATTTATAAACCATCTAAGTGTAAAGTGGATAAGAAAAGGTGAGTTCGTCAACATTTCGTGTTACTACCGTACAAAAGAGAAAGCATTTTTCACAAGTCTTCCCATTGACCATTTTGTCTGCGGTGAAAAATTACATCCTCTGCAGGTAGAATATGTTGTTGTACATCACACGCACAGTGCACCATGTGAAGCAAAAAAAGTGAGAGTGATATTATGTATATAATATTATATAGAACACATGAGTTATACGACGGAGTAGAAACACATAATTTGTAGATATAGTTATAAATTATAATATTATAGTAGTGATCAGTGGCGTTGCCAGAATTATTTGAACTCCATGTATTATATTATATTGTTCTAGGACAAAAATGAAATCACCTAAAACATTAATTTAGGTATTTGGATTATTATTATATTAATAAATTATTATTTTATAAAAATACATAAATGGTTAAGTAGGTAAAAAAATGATTAAATTATCAAATGATTATAACCAAAACTTGGATTTTATTTAAAACATAATTACATGGTTTATGATAATTAGCTAGAAAATAGGTAGTAAATAGTAATCACTTTTGAGAGAAATAATTAAATAATAACCCTAAATAATCTAACACAATAGAATCAACTAAATTTAATTATATTATGTTGAATTAAAATAATAGTTTTTAAAAATAGTGAGTTTAATTTTTAATATAAAAATACTAGTAAATCAATAAATTATAGCAAATTATTTATTGTAATAATTATAACCTTTGTTATTAAATAGGTACACCTACATACCATGGTTTCAAATATTTAATATTTAATTCAAATATTTAATATTTAATTCAAATATTTAATCAAATAGTTCACTAAGGGACTTGTCCCACTAGGGCGACGCGACGTGACGCAACGTTGACGCGATTCAAAAAAATAGTTGCCAAGTAAAATATCGTATGACCTGACGTCAGAAGTTCTGCACACTATAGGCGATGTTTCGGCAGTTGCTCAGTAGTCAGTAGCAGTCATGTCGTCTTCTGAAGATGACGAGTTTTGTATTGTGTCATATTGGTATCGACTCCGTAAAATTAAAAAGAAAAGGAAATATTGGATACATCTATACATACAAAATAATAATAATTGTCCCTTTGACTTCTTCTGCTACCTTTGACCAGGCCTTTTCTGTTATTTCCCTTCTGGCGTATACAGGTATTTTGAAGTTATATAAGCATGGATATTGCTCTACAGTTTCAACTAGTTTTATTATTAAGTTTTCTTCTTTGGTTTTTGCCATATTGTTAGTAATTTTCGTCAAATAATAATATAATTAATTATGTTATTAGAAAAAGTCATGTGGTTGACCAGGCTACTTTTATCAAGCGACTGACAGCACAAATCGCGCGCGATTAGTTGCTTTCGTGTCGTATCGCAGTCACGTTGCATCGCGTCGGTGGGAGGTCTCCATCTCTCCAATATATTAACCCGTGTTATATTAAACAAACGATTATCGCACGATATTGATTTATAATCGCGTTGCGTTGCATCGTCTTAGTGGGACGAGGGCCTAACGGTTTCAATATTTAGAGTTAGTTTCAGTATTTTTTATAATACTCAGTTTTAGATCTATCTTCATTAGATGAACAAATTTTTTAAAAATAAATCCATAGTTGAAATTAATTCATTATTATTTTGTTTTATTTTATTAAAATCTCATTGATTACATAAAATTCTCTAAAATTAAATTTGGTCAACAAATGAGGTAAGTATAAACATTACATTTTTTAACTATCATTCACATAAATAAATTAAACATTTTATATTATTTTGTATTATTTCATTAAAGAACTCTGCAGTATTAAAAGTGATAAATATGGAAAACATAAGTGAATGATCGTTTATACGGATCATCAAATAATTATGTAAAGTTTCTAGAAAGACAAGAATTTAGAAATAGAGTGGACGGCTTTATTTTTGAGTTAAGATTCGTGATGTTAAGGATTTCGTGTCAATTAGATTCTATTCGCGTTGGTTCCAAACTTGGTTTACGGAAAACCATTTACCCTGTTTTGCCCGTGGGCCAGAGTTTAATTAAATTCGCAAGCGAAGAAATAAACTCGGCAAGGTTGACGTATTATTTTGGAGTTAATGAAAAAACCAGCTCGAACATAGTCGCGACATAACAGTGAAGCCTGAAGCCGTATCGAGGGAGGTCGGCACCACGATTTAAGATATAATGGTTACCCAACGAGCTATGATAAAGTGACCGCCGAATTGACTCTTTGATAGCCAATCCATAACTAGCGCTTGTGTGGATTTATTTGTAATAATTGACCACGTGACAACTGTGACATTCTATTATCATGGAATTAATAAATATTACCACGAAATCGTGAATATTATCATCATTAATTGCTTTGATTTATGAGCGCTAGATGTTAGTTGGCACCCATGTCAGCTGATTTACAGAGTCAAACCTGCGGTCACATCCACAATGCATGTAACATAGCTCGTTGGATAACCATTATATCTTAAATCGTAGTCGGTAAAAAGCACAAGAAATGGCACCAAGCTGGTATCTGTACTGATCACGGTATAGATAACCGCTTAGCATAGTACTCCGCAGGTACACAGGTACACTATACTCAACTATAACTACTAGAACCGTGTTCCGTGTTGGAAAAACTGGCACCATATTATACGGGTATACGATAAACTACACCGCGGTACTGTTTCAAAATAAATTATCAACCGTGTAGACACCCCGACTACGTGCCAATTCTATAGTAACCACATTCGGACGCGTCACGGCGAAAAGTTTTCAACTGTTGGGTAGGTAGAGTTTGGTTGGTAACGCATAAACCGATATTTGTCACAAGCAACATGGTGGTGGTAGAAAACTAGCACGTCGAACGGAATAAGGTCTGCGGGTAGGGAGGTGAAGCGGGGGTTGTAATAATGACGGACACTTTCGGCACGTAGGTACGACTACTCGCGGGTTTTTGGGACTTATTCCAACGCCAAGGTGGGTCGGCCATAAGCACGCGGATGATGCGGTGAATTGAAAAAAATACAGCGACGAGATTCGGCGGCGAAACACATAATTTGACTGCATGGAATGATAATACATAATAATATTATATTGATCGCGTCGTCGCTAATAATAATGATCCGGGCGGCTCGCACAACTGGACCACACTACGAAGGCACGGTGCCACAATTTTTTTCCTGGTGGAGGAGAAAAAATTGAAGACAATTACATTTTTTGGATAGGCAAGCCCGCCAAG
The DNA here is from genome assembly GCA_025469195.1 of Chaitophorus viminalis. Lineage (NCBI taxonomy): Eukaryota > Metazoa > Arthropoda > Insecta > Hemiptera > Aphididae > Chaitophorus > Chaitophorus viminalis. The sequence goes on from JAIPRK010002027.1 coordinate 9,550, forward strand.
CCTCACAATTTATTGTACTTGTCAATAAAAAATTAAATTAAACGATTTCATTATAACAACATATTATTATACTACATAAATATAAATAAATATAAATTTAAATATAATTATAAGTATGGATATTGAAAATAATAATGATAATTTGTATAATATACAACCGTAGCGGTATCGATCGTTGTAATAATGACACCAAATAAAATTGAAATAAAACCAAAATCTAAATATTATATCAACGCACCAACAAAATTCAGCGATAACATTATAAATGCTGTACAAAAACGAAGCCTGTGAGATTTCAGATTTTCAAAAATCGGTGAACGTGAATATATATATATTATAATTCCTTTGAATCATACCACTTTTATCAACTGCGGCATACTAAATTAAATAAATACCACTCTTGGCATTATTTGTATGTATTATTTCCGAATAATCTGATAATCACCGAACACACGATTGAAATGGAATATGATCTGGCCGATCCGGGTGATCTTAAATTATACAAAGAATACAAAATCGCAGTAGTTGCCTACGCACCCAAAAATCGTTTGCAAGTATGTACTGCTAAGTCTGATGCTTCATATCATGGGCCAAAATATCTGGGAGGAGACGTCAGAAAAGAGCGAAAATTTGTCCCGAGGAGGCGATCGCCCTACCTCACACCCCTTTAACGCTGTTAAATACCGTTTTAAGTTAAGTACCATTAATTACCGTTTTCAAGAATATCATAATATATTTATTTGCGGATGAGATAAAGTTTATCACGATTTCAAGAATTGGGCTGCTGGTAGATTATATGCATTTCGACGGCTTATTTCATTAGGTACCTTTTATTAAAATTAAATGTACTATAATAATCTATGTGTATTACATTTTATATATTAATAAATTTGTTATAATGTTTGTTGCATATATTTTGTATTGCTTATACAATAATAGAAAAGTTATTACAAAAAAAGATACTAGAATTGGTCCAATAACATAAAAATTAAAATCCGAAACAATAATAAATATTGTATATTATACACAATATAATGTAATATATTATATTTGAGCCATTTAAATACAAGTATTAGCCCTTAAATTCTTTAGATGGGTCCTTGTGGAAAACCACCGAAAATATTTTTTGAAGATTAAATTTTCCATATTAAAAAATCAGATGGTTCATACGCAGTCGACAAAACTAATATTTTCGGAAGACACCTATTTGAAGTATTCACTCCTCACCATAATATACTCCTAAACGAAAAACACTTAAATAAAATTATAAATTTTTTAAGTGGCCCTGTAGCCCATTACGAGATTGAAATCCATTAACGTGCGTAATTTTAAATACAATACGTAATTTTCAATTTTTACTGCAAATAATTATGATTATTCCACTATTCAAACCCAAGTACTACGCCACAGAATTATGTATTATTTTTGTATTAAGTTCTTTGATAATTGAACTATGAAACTTAAATAAATTACAATTTATTGTTTAATACAAAATCCATGTTAAATTGTCTTTCCATCTCAAATAACTGGAAAACAAACTTCCTTTTTCATTTTAAGCTTTATAAAACAATGTCTTTCATTATAGAGTCGTAAATAATTCAAGCAGAAAATCAATAAAACATTTCAGCCTATGAATATAAAATACGATTTTAATCAAATATATTACACTAATTATATTCACTCATAATGAGTAATTCAACAAAATCACAAAGATTTGAAAACTATAAATTTGTGTTTTTGTATACTTACGACATGTTTCATGAATAATAGTTTTTACTTCGAAAAAATCGACGGAAAACTTGTCAAACTTCTGAGAATGTACATTTTATATGTTTGAGTTTTGCGTGCTTATTCTTGTATTTTTCAGTAAATGTTTTGAATTGCGACAACCAAAATAAGTATAATATAATAGTCTATGTGTGCAACTGTTTTTCTCGATTATTTGGAAAACTGTTGAGGAATCCGAAAAATATCCTGTTCAAAGGACCAACTAAACTAAATTTTTCATCGAAATGTACCAGTTTTATGTACATTGGAGCAATTTTTCTGGTCGAAAATATGTACACAATAATGAAAAACCAATACATTTCTAATTTAACTTAGTATCTAAAATTAATTGGAATTATTTAACCAAACGTCATAATGTATGGTAGATGACTACTATATACGCATTATAATATTATAATATTGGAACTCAAATTTGAATGCCTTTAAACTATAATAGAACTTTACTAGATAAGATCCTTATGGCCCCACCACTGGAATGCCCAAACAAATTTAATAACATGTACCAATGTGTACCAACGTGTACCAATGTGAAAATACGCTATATGTCCATAAATTTAAAGTAATAACACATTTCCAGCCTTAATATAATGATATTGAAATTATGGATAAATATTTTAAGTTATATTCTTTATTGGCGTCGATGGCCAGTTGCTTGGTTCCTAACAATAAAAAAAAATTCAGTGCAGTGATTTGTATCCCTTGGTTCTTTTCATATTCCTGAATATTAAGTATTAATTACATTCAATCGTATTCATTTGTTTCATCAAAAGTAAGTAAAAATCGTCGTCGGGTAACTATAAAACTAGTTCACTTGTACAAAGCTCGTTCCGGCGACGTAATATTAAAATTCACTGTGAGTTGTAAGTTGTGTATTAATTATCCTTATCCAAAACTATTACCCCTTTTTTATAATCATTTTTTAAAATCCAAATTAGATCAAATTCTAATATGTCTCGTATTGAGAGAACCATGCCAATATATATTTCCTGCCCAAAAGATTTCCGTATATAGCCGGTACGGGTGGCAAAAAAAAAAAAACAGCTTACAACTGAAAAAATAACATTTTGTTGCTTCCATGATGAAATTCGTCGTTGTCAGGTATCTACAACGATGACATTTGGCAAAGTTAAATTTTTGTGGTTGATGAAAACACTTGACATAAGATTCAAGACTGATTCAAGATATGCATTTCCAATTTAAAGCGATTGTACATTACAGATATGTCTTTAAACTTTCTACAGAAAGTAACCTTATTTGATTATATTATACATTTTTAGATTCTGAACGGAGTGATGGAATCTATTGATTCTACAATGATGTGTGTTTTTAGATTCTGAACGGAGTGATGGAATCTATTGATCTCACAATGATGTGTATTTAATTTATTTTTATTTTTTATTTTTATTTTTTTTTTATTTTTTTTTTTATTTTTTTTTATTTTTTTTATTTTATTTTTGTTTATTTATATTTTTATTTTTATTTTTTTATTTTTATGTCTGTCATCACGTTTTGGGGCAGTAAAAATGCTTCGATTTTCAAATGAATATTTGAATTTTATATATGATGAATTTTATATTTTCAAAATACAACTTTTCTGAAAGGAAAGTGAATGTAGATGGTACTTGGGCAAGTCAAAAATCCAATTTTTTCAATACTTTTTTAAAAAATCGAAAAAAACGATAGTAAAATTATGAAAAAAACTGGAAATTTTATTCAAATTCATGTTTTTACAAAAAAAAATTTTTTAAAATGCTCTAACTCAAAAACCACAACAACTTGAAATTTTCACAAAATCTTTATTTTGTTGTTCTCTATACATGGTTAAGTTTTCAAAGTGTTTTGACATATTTCGACTTATTTATAGACAATTTAAATTTTCTATTTTTGTAAATTTTTTTTTTTTAGACATCTATAAAAGTTAATTGGCTGGCTGAAAACTTTCAAAATTATAATATAAGGTTTATAATAAGCTCATCTTATCGTCACTAAAAAATATCGGAGATCATTTCACTCAAATTTTTTTATAAGTCCATAAAGCTCAAATTTGTATAAAATGTGTCAAAATCACGATAATTTGCAAGTTATTTTGTAGATAAAAATTCATAAAATTTTTTCTGTTTATACTTAAGGAGATTGCATCACATGTATTTTTCGTACGTTTTAGACCAATAAGCGGTGGTAAATTACACATACTCCGGAATGTTCAATTTTATTTTTAATGTATGCTTGAATTCTTTGACAAAATATCTAGGCTTTCTAGGAAGTCGATTTTCAATTTTCAATTTTAAAAGACATTAAAATTAAGATATTATTTTAAAAAATCTCATGAAATAATTGTATTGCATTTGTACTAATTTTGGGCACATTTGGTTTTATATCAAAAAAGTGGTTTCTACAAAGCATAGTCTTGAAGCTTACGAATTCAACCCTTCTTTCAAAATTAAAATCGAACATCAAGAAGTATGTTTAATTTACTACCGCTTTTACTAGATTTTATAAGTTACTCGGTTATGCACGTACAAGAATATATTTTATTTTTTGCTATTAAATGACATGTGCGTGCGCGTGGGAGAGTTGCATTCACCGGCGGCTTGCGGCTTCGCGACGCAGCATAACAGCCTTCTCGGAAGCAATTTTTTTAGCCGATAAAGATTTCTGGATAGATATTGAAAAATAACTAATGGGCAACAATAAAAATAATTATTTCCAAATATAATAATTTCTTCTACCCATGATTTATGAATCTTTTTTTTCACCACGCGCCGATGAGCAGTTTGTATTCTTCTAGTGTTTTTTTGTTTCTTTTTTTAATTTTTACACAAAATGGGTAAAGACTAGCGTTTTGGGCGAAAAATTAAATGGAAACTAAGTGCACCTAGGCAGTGCTCGACTAGGAAAAATTAAAGTAGGGGACTCTATTAACTTTTAAAAAAGGAGCGTCCCCATCACTTGTTAAGCATTATCAAGCCGTGGGAGCTACGCCCCTACACCCCCTGATCCCCCTCTTAAAATCATATAAAAATATTTATGAATAATCAACTTCTTCTATTAATTTTACAAGTATTTCAGTCAAATTTTTTTTTATCAACAATTATCAACAAAAAAAAAGGAAAAAAATCAAACATTTCAAATGCCTACCTATAAGTTGCTTAAATATTAGTATATTATTTTTTAAAAATAATGACCAAAAGAAAATGCCAATCTACATAACTAGTAAAAGTTTCGAGTTTCTGCAACTAATACTTTTTTGAATTATAACAAATATAAATTGTTTGAGTATAAAACGTTATTTTAAAATTTAAATGTAAATTTGTAAAAATTTAAATTGCAAACAGTCATAAAAATTTCCCTTTAAAGCCCGGTAAAAATTGTTGCTATAGATATTTGAATAATAACTTTTATGGATAACCTTGTGTTAACGTTTTGAACCTTAAGTATCAATAGAAAACATTTTATAAATTTTTAACTACAAAATAACTTTCAAATTATCATGATTTTGGCATATTTTATACAAATATAGATTTTATGGGTTTATAAATAAAATTGTGTAGAACGGTTTTCAATTTATTTTAACTGCGATAATTATAACTTATAATAAACCTTGCATTACATTTTCAAGAGTTTTTAATCAGCCAAAATAGTTTTAACGAAATTCCAATAAAAAAATAAAAAACTTAGAAAAATTGAAAATTTAAATTATTGATGAGTAGGTCTAAAAAATGTCAAAATACTTTGAAAACTTTATTATGTATAGAAAACGCCAACATTTGGTAAAAATTTCAAGTATTTGCGGTATTTAGTTTTTGAATTAGAGCATTTTAAAAATATGTATTTTGACAATAAGTGGTTTTTTGTAATTTGTTTTATTGGTTTTTCGACATTTTTGAAAAAAGTTTGATTTTAGACTTGCCCAAGTACCATTTACAATCTACATTCACTTTCCTTTCAGAAAAGTTGTTGTTTGAGGAAATCGAAGCATTTTTACTGTCCCAAAACGTAATGACGGACAAAAAAAAAAAAACACAACATTGTAAAACCAAAAGATTTCCTCCCTCTGTTCAGAATCTAAAAAAATTTATTCTAAATATTATTTTGTATACTATATTTTTAACTTATAAAATAAAATACAATAACAAACGTGAATTTTGATAAAAATTCAGAATTATGGCATGATTCTACGTCCCGTGCGTTCCCCTTAAAAATAAAAGTTGGGGTACGCTGAAATTTCTGAATAATTTGTTATAAAATATAGTTATAAAATATGTTTAAATCGCGATTATTTGCAAGTTATTTTGTAGTTGAAAATTCATAAAAACATTTCTGTTTATACTTAAGGTTCAACATTTTGTCCATAAGCTAATTTTCAAAAATATATAAAAACATTTCTACCGGACTTAAAGGAAACAGTTTTACGACCGTTTGAAATTTAAATTTTTACGAAATTGCATACTATTGCATAATATTTCAATTTAAATATAATATACTATATTATTATACACCCATTTTAGAAAACCTATAATATATATTATTATTATAACTTATAATATTGTTATTTGTTTTATATGTAATACTTTTTTAAATATTTGTAAATTGTTTTAAAAAATAAAGTACCTAATAATGAAAAATCCAAGTGAGTGCTATGGTATAAGATAAGGCACGCATACGTCTGTATCCGTATAGGTATAATGATATTTGTATCACATTTTAATTATCGATATCGTTGTTCTGGGAATCCATATAACTGTCTACCGATAGGCGGTGGCATGCAATAATGGACACACACACACACACAATAATGTTTATTTACTACTCACACAATGACACAGTTCAAATGTGTGTGTATTATGAATTGCCTAAATATTACTCCTTAAAACATGCTATGCTGGAACCCCCTTAAGGTTCAAAATTTTAGTTTGTCCATAAGCTAATCTTCAAAAATATATAAAAAAATTTCTACCGAACCTAAAGTAAAAAATTTTATTACTGTTTGAAATTTAAATTTCTACGAAATTGCATAGAATAGTGATTTATCGTCAAATGATTTTAAATATTTGTTATAATTCAAAAAGTAACCTGTAAGGCTTTAAATACGCCATGCTCCACTATCATTTTATTTAAATTACTATTCTAATCGATGGTTGCTGTATATAATATATACTTATTCATATTATGTTGGGTTATTTTACTCACCTTAATGATATGTCTTTAAACTAACACTAAATTTAATATAATTGCAAGAAGCTAGTGAACAATTTTTCATTAGTGTGTTTGAATACATAAATACTGGTATTATGGTATAACGGTAAGTCTGGCTAGCACAAATGGCTGCAGTAGCTGAAGTAAGCAACGGGCCAGAAACGACAGAAACCCCCGCAGTGATCAAAACATATAGATTAGTCAACCTATTATTTACAATTTTCGTATGTTATATTTATTGTGTTTTTTTTTATTAAAATTAAGTATGTTTGGTTTAATTAAATAATATTAGATTACTTAATTACTTACAGACTTATGTATTTATACGATGTTATGTTTATATTTTTATCCTCATTATTTTTTTTATTTTTATGAAATAAATTTATTATACAATAAATGTATACAATTTATGTAAATTTTAAGTGTATTGTATGTGTAGATATTTTCTTAAATGAAAGTGGTCAACTAAGATCTACAAAATTAAATATCTAGGTATTCTGTATTTTAGTTATTTCGCATTATTGTTATATTTATGCTTTAATTCTAATTTTTAGATAATTCAAATATGCACTAAAAAACTCAAATATTATACGAAAAATATAGGTTTTTTTTTCTTTTTCTTTTAATGTGTAATATACCATTATCACGTTTTATCGATCCGTTATTTCCACACACGATGTGAACATTGAGTATAACATATAGCATAAAAATGAGACAATGTGGCGTCCTCGAAAACAGAAAATGTTTAGAAGTTAAACTTTTCGCGTACTAAATTGACACGTCGTCCATAAGAATTAAGTGAAAGCTTGACCAAACGTTATGTTTAATGTTTCGAATCTTTATTTCACTGTGGAGAAATATAATCTGATAAAGTTGGGAATACTGGCTATACTCGCGCATGCTATTCGTGTTCGTACTACTAATTTCAGAGATATTATTGTGATTCTCCTGGGATGTTTACGCATTTTGTTTGAGAATTACTGCGGACGTCCACCGGGACTCTCAGTGCAATATGAGGGTTTTCCATTAATTTTAATAAAAGTTTGGTTAACAATGTTTATGGTTTCAATTTTGATCGTTGAATTAAATAATATACATACTCCAAGCAAACAGGTACGATTATAGTGAGTATATTATATTATAATATCAGCTGTTAAACGTATTTATGAATAATACGCGTGGACGGAACAATGACAATTGACATACTTATATTATAATGAAAACTAAACAATTACATGTTTAAGTTCATTTTTCGATGTGTCGGATCCTTAATAGGTCTTAACGCTATATTTGTTCATAATACTAATGGGTTGAATTGGACATATATTGTACTATAAATTCTTGTATTTATCTAAGGGCCAAAGCGTGTGTTTAAAACTATATAAAGTTACATTATTCACGAGCCGCGTGGTACGAGAATATATAATATTACGCACATCTTCGATCACATTATAGTCTTCAACCTATGCCCTTCCGCCATATAACGAATCAAATATCATATTTTATTATTTCATTATCGCCGCGGCCCGCTTAACATTTGAGAAATAAATTTCCACTTGACATTTATGCTCAGATAATATTATAAAGTATAAACTAACCTCTGAGTATACCGAGTAGAAATGGTTTACGTTAAATTTCGCGTTCTCTTATCAAATGGCAAATTCCCCGTATCAAAAGATTGCACTAGTGTTTTTATAGAACAATGTACGGAACACAAACGTTTTTCATTCATGAAGTAACATTTAAAACCATTATTTTTCTCTAGTGGATTGCGATTACAAATGGAAACACTAGATTATTTTTCAAAATTACAATACTACAGTAATATGGAATTTGTAGGCGCACATTGAACGCAGTATCTGATAAACAGTAAAATGTGAAAACAAACATTATATTTTTAAAATACCGTGTAGCTGAGCGTAACAATACGACATTATAATAAAATTTGTCTAAAACGGAATCACATAACAGTTCAAGAACATTTGCCAACAAAGACGCAGACTTCCAGCATATTTGAAAAGTATACAATCCTCATAATTCTGACGGCATCACAATTTCCGACCAAGACAGATTTCCGTTTATTCAGAGCCCTTCATAGATAGAATTCATTGGCAACGCATAATAATATAGTTAAGTATTTAAGTTTGAAAATAAAATAACTTGTTTTTGTCGCTTAATAATTTTTATATGTTGGTCGCGTTCACTTTTTAATTTTTTTCGACATAACATAATATATCGCAGAAAAAATGTTATGTATAGCATCAAATTATTTTATAAAAATGAACCCAAAATAATTTCGTAAAATAAGCAACATATAGAAATACAAACGTTACATTATTATTTATCGGCTTCAGAAGAAACTAAAAATTTGTCTTAATTTTTTAAAAAAAAAACTATTGCTCGAAAAAAATACGTGCAGCTCATGCTAACGTTAGTCACACCTGGTGTGACACAACTTGCACACATCATTGGTGTGGCAGTTATAGGGACAAATCCCTGAAATGTGACTGCGTGTAATGAGTGCATATATGCATCTTATTTGACTCTGTTTCCGAACGAATTGACTATGACGACCAAAATCGATGTTAATCTAACATAATCTAACTTTTTCTTTTTTCAGTTTGAACTAAGAACCGAGATCGTTCTGGTTGTAAAAATACTGTTATTGGGGACCTAACCTAACTTTACCTAATTTGAAACGGTTAATTTTACTTGTTTGTGTTGTTTGTAAGATGTTTTCATGTTCCAACTAAGAAATTGTTGTGTAATCTAACGATCCCACCATCGGACACACTTTAATCTAATTTAATTGCTGTGTGGATGGTTGAGACATATCTATGCAGTGATAATAGATTTTGTTTGTTTTTGACAAATTCCGGAAGTGAAATACATCGTTTTGGTCGAATGAGTGCAATATCTGGCATAAAGCGAGACGAGTAAAAATAATCGATCGCACATTTCCTTTCTGAGATCACGATTTTTCCGCAAGAACAAAAATGGAATTATCTGGGCTCGGATGGTCCGGTCATATAACGCGGCCCGGTCGCACCAACAAATGTCAAATGAATTTGTTTAAACGACCGAAATTCTGGCGCGCTTTTTTCTGGCCGGAATCGGTGCCATAACGGAGTATGTATAATACACAGTTTCTGAAGTTAAACCAGTGGGAATACGGTCAAATGACGACTCATCGAAAACGACTCGACTTCTATTAAAAGATAGTCAAATTAAATACTGTTTTAGCTATATTAATTTGGTGTGCTCTTAATAATAATAGAAAAAAATATATATAAAATAAGAATTTTAAGTAGTTCGTTGTTCAATAAATGTTTCACTTAAGAGGATAATTAAAAATAATTATTTTACTTATAAACGTGATAATCCATATTAATAAGTAATAGTAAATAAATTTAAAAAAAAAAATTACAAATAATCTTAAAAAATAATATCTAAAATTGAATTTTTATAAAAAATAATAAATGTTGATAGTAAATAGTCATAATAAGATAGATAGCGTAAGATATGCATTATGGAACAACGTAGAACATAGAAGAAATCAAACGAACAAAGTACGTTTTTTATTTATATACATTTTCACATTTCATCAGTGATATTTGAAACTAAGATTACGCAATGTACGAGTATGTATTAAGAATATTAGTCAAGTCTGTAAATAAGTTTAATAAACGCTTGATGATAATTATAAAATAATAAATTCTATATATATTAATAACATACACTTCATTTGATCCTTTTTAATACACATCTTAAAACCATTCAACTTTATAATTTAGGAGTCATTTTCATTATATCTATGTATATTTTATTGACGATAGGATTGAAAAATATTTGTAATTGAATACTTTGATATAACTTAATGTGATAAATAATGTATAGTATATTTGCATTCATCTACATCTGCCTTGTGAATTGTGGAGAAAATTAAAAATTTTCTACCGGACCAAAAGGAAAAAATTTTATGACTGTTTGAAATTAAAAGTTTTAGGAAATTGCATAAAATAGCAATTTATGGTCAAACGATTTTAAATATTTGTTATAATTCAAAAAGTATAAGCCACAAAAACTTTAAATTTTCACCAGTTGTTAAGACAGGCATTTTCTCTATAAATATTATATTGATTTTTAAGCCACTTATAGGCATTTAAAAAATTCGAATTTTTTACATTTTTTTTTTATAATCGGTGTTAAAAAATAATTGACTAATACAAAATACTTGAAAATTTAATAAAAGATTCCACACAAATAGTTTTTATTGTCATTCAAAAATCATCAAAATCCATAGGCACAATTTTTTTTTATAAGCGTTTGAACAGCTAATATTGACATAAAATTACATGTAAAATATAGTATTATAATATATAAAATTCTAGACTGACAAATCATAACGGTTTTTGAAATTTTCTCTAATTCAAAAACCAAATAAGGCAAACACTTGAAATTTTTACCAAATGTTTATATTGACGTTATCTGTAAGTGGTTACGTTTTCAAAGTATTTTGATTTATTTTTACTTATTTATAGACAATTTAAATTTTCGATTTTTGTAAGTTTTTTTTTTTAAAATATCTATAAAAATTTTTTTGCTGTCCGAAAACTCTTTAAAATGTATTAAAGGATTAAATATAAGTTACACTAATTGTAACTAAAAAAATATCGGAGATGGTTTCACTTAAATTTTTTTTATCAGCCAATAAAGTTCGAATTTGTATAAAATATGTTAAAATCGCGATAATTTGCAAGTTATTTTGTGGTTGAAAACACATAAAATTTTTTCTGCTTATACTTAAGGTTCAAAATTTTAACACTAGGTTGTCCATAAGCTATTCTTCAAGAATATATAAAAAAATTTCTACCAGACTTAAAAAAAAAAATTTTATGACTGTTTTAAATTTAAATTTTTACGAAATTGCATTAAAATTCAATTTAAATATAAAATACTATATTATTATATACACATTTTAGACAAACATATTAACTCCGTTTAGAATCGTTATTCGTATACAATGATATCTATCATTGCATTCAAATTTAATATATCCATTGTAATAATGACCTATCTTATAAACGAGGTACACTCCACCCCCAACTGTACAGCAAAGCGAGGACCACCCGTTCTTTTATTTAATTGATATTATAAGTACTTTAGTGTTGTATCAATTATTATTGTCACAGGGTAAATAAATACAAGAGTGTAGCAACGCAGCAAGTAGTAAAAATACAATACCAGAGAACAGGATTGCGTAAAATATACATGCCATTGGTGTCAAATTTTTATAAAAACATTATTTTTTCATTCGTTAGAATAATAGGTATATGAAATACTGTAATATATGTTTTAATATAATTTTTTTTTTTAAATTGTCGGTATAATAACTTAAGATTAATAAAAAATACTCAGCTCTTTATTAAAATACGTTGTTCCGATCAATGCAATACTGATTATACGAAAATAAATTATAATAAATAATTTAAATTAAGCCTTTATGAAATTGTTTACATATTTTATATACATTTAATACGAGAATATAACAACTCAGTATTATAGTTATTATATGGTATTTCAATACAACATAGTATATATAATATAATACATCTCTCAGAACGTTAAAAAACCATTGTTATACTATAATATTTATTCTAATACGCATTGTTGTCCTGTACTCGTATTTTGTCATTTTTTACGGTAAAATAACAATATTTTTGTGCAGTGAACCATCGATACAAGTGGATTGAGAAAGTAATTGAAAACGGTCCTTACCTTGTTCTCGTCGAATACTCTGAACACTAGTGAAGCAAATTTTGTTGGATCACCTTGCGGGAAAAATTGTCTGTATATTTTTATGAAGCCCTGCAATCAATAAGAATATCTTAAAATCAATTGTATGAAAAAATCAAAAAGTTTTTGCCCATAAACGGGATTTGAACTCGGTATTTGTTATTTTATTTATCATAGCAACACAATAAATTTTCTGTGTATACATTATACATATATACTAGCTTTCATTATCTGGCGTTACCCGAAATTTAATTTGTTATATTATGAGTATGTATGAATGCAAGTAACACCATGTTGAAAGTTGTAATTAATCAAGATACACTGTAATATAGTAGCTGTTCTCAACATCATAAAAAGAAACTACTGCCTAAATGTTGTATTCATATTTCATAGCGTCAGCGGTAAATAGCTAGGTCATTTTTTACATTTTTACCCTTTTTGAGCTTTTGAACCCTTTATGAGTCGAATCCGGGAAAATCTATTCTTAAATGGGTCTTTACTACATAAAACGAAACTACCGACCAAATTCCGGCTAGGTGATTTATTTTTTAGTATTATTAATTATTAATAAATAATGGAATTGAAAAATAATTGGACTAAAGTTACTTTTTATTTTACAGCATAAATGTAAAATTTATATTATAATTCGATATTAAAGGTTTTCGTTTATTTTTCAAAAAATTCGTATAGTTTTTGTCTAGTAAGCCCAGTAACAAAAAATGTAACTTCAAAGTAATACAAAATAAAACGATCTGATGCTGCAGCTCACGTACCGACGTTCATAGGTATTTTGTGTGGTTACATAGCCACTTAGGGACCGGTAATAGTAATTATATTCAGATTTGAAGAAACGTAATGGATGAACTTACTTGTTCCGTGAGCAGTCCGTTCGGGCAATCTTTCAGAAAACCTTTGTGCCTGCAAATAGACAAAATGGATTAGAATGTATCACAATAAATATATAATTTTAATAATAATAATAATAAAAAATTATTATCAAACGATTGACAACAAAAAAATAAAAAATTAAGGAAGGTTTCACAGCTACGTTCGTCAAACATAGATTTCATGTTGTATGGTCATATTAATAAAATTAAATGAAGCTTTATTCCAGAATATGAAATATGAAGCAATACAAATCTGGAAGAACTGTATAACGAACCTGACATTGCTGGAACCTTTAAAAGTGCGTGAATTGGTTGGGCGGGCCCTGGATGGAGTTCGGAAGGAGTCCTTGGAAAGATAATCGCGAGGGTACCAAACAGAAAGAAACCCAGAAGACGGCCTAGAAAATTATGTGTAGACGGAGTATGTAAAGATACTAGGAGTAGGGAACGTAGAAGAAGCGGCAAAAGATAGGGAAGAGTGGTGACAGAATGTTGTTGCGGCAATGTGCCTAAAAAGCCAGTAAAAACCCAAAGAAGAAGAAGAAGAAGAAGAATCTTTGTTTTTACAATTTTTTTAAAATCATACACGATGCTCAATAACTGTTGAATTGATTTATGTCATATAATAAATAATATTATTTATAATATGTTATTTATATATTCTGATTCTAGATTCATTTCAGCAACAAAGTGCTATAGCTGTCCCCTGACAATCAAGTAAACCTCTAAAAAAGGATTAACAACCGGTTAATAGTATCATTATTTATTAAATATAACCGACTATTATAAATGCACTGTGATGAACATCATTGATTGAAAAATTTTCTCAATCAAATTGTTACAGGAAAGTATCTGCTAATATCGATCTCAAGTTAAGAATATAATCATTGCTATAATAATCTATATTAATTACATATTTTAATACATTTATCGTGTTTTAAATATTAATCATCAGCCGTCTCGAAGATAACGTATTTTTCTCTTAAAAGATAATGTTTTAATTATTTTTGCAACGAAAATATCGTAATCCAGACGCGCGTTCTTTTTTCATTTATTGACAACAACGTGAACAGCGTAATCGATTTAAATTTGTGCGAGAGATGCTAATACGACAATAAAGATACAAAATGTGTCAGAACTCAGAGTATTAGAAAATCTAAAAATACGATTTTACGATGTACGTATTTTATTTTTCTTATCAGTTTGAATTTCTAATACGTTTTTCGCGTGACAAAATATTGCTTATATTCTTCGTTTATGTACATTATTATAATATTATTATCCGAATCCTCGACAATTGGTTTGTACACAAATTACATTTGTGTTGTTTTTAAAAATATAATATTATATGTTATAATTTAAATTTTATGGCACACAAATGCCGATTGTAAGTGTTCCTCATCCATATAATATAATAATATTAATAACTATTTGGGAGGTATAGCAAATTCTTGTCATTATAAAATATAAGTATTAATTTAAATTTAAATGCTTGTTATATTTTGCAACTAAATAAAAATTTGTTATTAAATCAAAGAAATATTATAATTTACTAATTCATTTTATAAATAAAATAATGATTTTTGTTTTTTTTTAATATACCAATGAAATTATATTTATTGATTTTATGTCGTTGCAATAAATCATAATCCGTAATCCGTAATTGTATTTTATTTGAACTCGCAAAATAACGAATTAAAGTAATTCAGTTCGCGTGCCAATCGATCATTAAATGGTTTTTTATTTGGTTTCATATCCACAATTAAACTGGGAAATAGAAATATTTAACTTGATGTCATCCGCACGTCCATTAGCTATCTCCAAAGTGAAATATATAGCGCTTTAGAAATGGACACAACATGTCACCGAAGCTGATGTGCTAGTCACGTTTAGCGACACTAGACACGTTCAGTTTTGCACAAGGAATAAGAATGGACCGGCGCTTAGAGACCAATCTGACCGAATTTTAGATAATCTAAGATTCGGTTTCGATTCGTCCACAAACGCATTCAATATTAAAACAATACAACTATGCCTTAAATATTTTCTGACTCTGGGTTCACTATTTCAATATAATATATGAGGGAAATACAATCATGAGGCAGACACCAGACTTGGGTAAAATACTTTTTAAAAGTATTTCGAAAATACATCTTCTGAATACTTAATAAAAAAGTATTCAAAATACATATTCGAATAATTAAAAAAAAAGTATTCAAAATACATATTCGAATACTTAAGAAAAAAGTATTCAAAATATATATTTGAATACTCAAGAAAAAAGTATTCAAAATACATATTCGAATGCTTAAGAAAAAAGTGTTCAAAATACATATTCAAATAAATTAGAAAAAGTATTCAAAATACTTATTCGAATACTTTATGATGTTAGTATTCCCAAAGTATTTGGAATATTTTGGAATATTTTTTTTTTTTTAGTAGATTTGTATAACAAAAATATTAGTTGATATTTTATATTAAATCATTATTTATATTTATTATTTATATTTATTCAATTCAATATTTATGAATGAACAGATTAATAATTATATTAATCTGTTCATTCAATTATTTAATCATTTAATGAGTATATTATAAATGATAAATAATATAAACGTAAATATTAGTTTTAAATAATGTCAATCCAAATTGTAATATTGTGATTCCTTTGGAGAATAGGTACTAGGTATCTTCATTTTGTCATTTTTTCATAAAACTTAATAATGAAAAGTTACACTCACAATTGATGTTGATATTATTGATATTTAATACTGTATTTTTATATAGTTATAATACTAATACATTTATTTATTTTTTAGTGTTTATAATGTTTGTATACTGATATAAAAGGGCCAAAGTGTAACAGAAAGAACCAATGTAATAACCTTAACATGTGCTAACTTGTGTTTTTATAAAAATTGTTTTTTTTTTTAATTTAAATATACAATTAACAAAAATCAAATAATATTAAAATGAAAATATTCAAAATATAAATATATATAAAAAAAAAAAAAATTAAAACCAAATAATAAATCAATATTTATTTAAAAACTTATTACATTTCAATAACATTACATATTCAAAATTTGTATCGTTCATCCTTTCTCTCTTTTTTGAAAGAACAGCCACCCCCAATGCTAAAAATGTGTTCAATCGCGGCACTACTAGGGAGTGGTGTATTGAATTTTAAAAATACGTTTTTATTGTTGGTGTTTCATTTAATGACTTACGATTTTTTGTAGAATTTTTTGACAAAAAGTTATTAATTTCTTGCTCTAAGAAGAGATCCACTTTAGATTTGTTTTTAGACCAGACAAAAAATTGATTTGTATCATCACTAATATTACCATCTGATACCTCAGTTTTAGGCATATTTGAATAATTATTTATTTAAATTATTATTATTATTATTATTTTAATTATTAATTTGAATAATTCATATTTGTAAACATTTTGTTCTTATAATTATTAGTATATAACAACTATACGTATGTCGTATATCACAATATTATATCAGTTGCCAAAATATCTTATATTCTTATCTTATTTTATCGATGGCTTATTGCTACAAAATTGGAAATAACATTACTGTCTCGCCGTATAGACTGTACAGTGTATAAAAATAGTAGAAAATAAAATAATATTATATTACCATTTTATATTATGAAAAAAGTAAAATATATAAATATTGAGTATTTATTTATTTATGTTTAGTACATAAATCCAAAAATAATGAGATAATTCAGTGATTGAACGTAAAAAAATTAGATATTCGGAATACTGTATTTAGAATACTTGTAAAAAGTATTCAAAATACTGTAATAAATACTTTCAAAAAAAGTATTTAAAAAGTATTCTGAATACAGTATTCCGAATACTGTATTCGGAATACTACCCAAGTCTGGCAGACACTATGGTAATAATTTATTTACCAAAGCAATTTTATACTAAAAGAAAACAGATATATTATTTTACTAAATATTATGCTGGCTTTGCACGCTAAAATGATTTATTTTGCAGTTTTAAAACTCAGTAAGAACATATATATATACAAAATGTAAGCTAAATACATTAACTTCTAAGTTTTAAGTTATTTAGGTGCATACTACGTAAGTCTATACACAAATACAGGCAAAAAATCACCTTGAAACGTGACTATATAAAAAAGGTGATACATTTATGGAGAATGCACTCGGAATATTCAATAAAGGTCTTTTTAGTCAAATTTAGTCAAAGCATATTACGACGATTTTGATTCATAACGTGTACGCTGTAGTGTCAAAAAGGTTCTGATTAAATATAAGGTAGAAGGTTTTTTTTTATTAGAAAACACTCGCGCGTTTGCTTGACAGATTTTATATCGCATTTGAAGTCATTGCTACACAATATTATTATTATATTGATAAAAAATGTACTTTTTATCGCAATATATTCGGTACTTCTGTTAAATGACACAGTATGTTTAGATTTATCTATAAATATTGATTTATAAGCTCTAATACAGTAATACTACGCGTCTACGCATTAATAGTTAAATATTTATAAATGTTCAAAATGTTAAGATGAACGAAAGTTCAGTCAATAATAAATGAATAATTAATGATTAAAATAAGTTGATAATAGTTCGTAAAAGGTTTACATTATAATCTTTTACCTAAACCGAAACATAAACTTTCGTATTTAATAGGCTCGTTTTAAATTGAATTTTTAATTATATACTTAGTTTTGAATCCAAGCCATCCGAATATATTTATGTATAGACGTGCGAATGGCCATAATTATTTTACTATTTAGGTATTCAATTAGGTACAGTCGTACAGATTCATAATGAAATGACTGGAAAGTAGTCAAATATTAATTAGCTATTGCCCCGTTGTGTATCAGCTATAGTAACGGGGAATAAATAACACTTGATCAATAAGTGTTTGTGGTCAAATATGTGTTCCAATAAATTCTAAATACAATAGGTTTATTCAATGTTTTTGTACACAATTCATATTGTTATATAATCGAATGAAAATACAATTGCGTTAGGAACAAGATCAAATTATCTGCTTTTCCATTGTTTATAATGTATGCAAATTATTTTAAATCTGAGAAATTAGAACTCCCCATAGGTATTAACTCAATAGAACGATAAAACGGATCAATCTTTCAATCACCAATCGAACTTAGTACTCGAAATTACTCTACAGTAAAATATTTATCACAATAGGGTTAAATATTTCAATGCCATTGCAGACATTACTTTGTCATACAACTTCGATGTACTTATATTTTAAATAAATAACAGAGTTATTGGAAATCAATTTTGCACACAGAAAAATATATTTCAGTGTTAACAGTAGTCAGTAGAGTTCCGTGATATTTTGTGAAAATATAATTATACATAGGAGTGTCTTTTATTATTATTATATTATAACGGGTATAAGGTACCCGTTTCCACTAAAATTTGAAATGACCTTTTCCGATATCGCTTGTTTTTGCCAATTTAAAAATATAAAATATGATTCCCGTTTTCATCAATCTATCTACTATATAAAATAATTTTAACATAATGTTCTATATTTATGGAATATCATCCATATTATTTTTAAGGTATATTTAAGTCCTAATTTGAAATAATTGTAAGGAAATGGTTTAAATGAAAATTCTAATTATTAAAAAATATAGTATAATAACTATAATACATTATATATATACATATACATATATAACATATATACATATATAACTACATTATATAATGCATAGTATTTTTCATTTTTAACATTATTAAGTTAGTCTTTATTTAGCATAGTTTCTATATAAAAAAAAAATTGTTTATAGGTGCATATTATATTATAATGTTTCTTGTATTTTATCGGGTAATAAGCAAAATAAAAGTCTGACGTAATGATTATTTATAAATCCATGTAAGGTGAATAATCGTAAAAAAAAAAAAAAATGGACAATATGAAAAGGTTCCATCAACAAATATTTTTTCACTTTTATACATAAAGCTGAAATTAGTTTTGCAAGAAAAAATAAAAATATTTGAATTTATATCATTAATCATTAAAAAGTTCGCTTTTTTAAAAGTTACGGGTTTTAAAATTAAATAACGTCATGTACTCTATTTATATGCAAGTTGGAATTGTTGATGAAGTTTGATATCTTACTCGATAAATGCATTTTCGAAGAACTAAAATATAAGTAGATTAACGGAAACGGGAATCAAACCTTTTTTTTTTTAATTGGCAGAAATAATAATTTTAAATTTTGGTGAAACCCGGTGTTTAATTTGCTAGTACTTATTATGATTATTATATGAATGAAAATAACACAAGATGAAAGTTGTAAGATACGCTGTAGTGATTATCAGATTATCGATTGATTAATTGATTAATTGAATACATCATAAATTGAAAATACGGCCCAAATTTCATATTCATAGTTTCAGAGGTTTGAACTAGGCCATTTTTTCTATTTTACCCCTTTTGAGGGTATTTTAGGTATTGAATCCGAGGAAATCTATTTTCAAGTATTTGCCTCTAGGCATGATTAAGGGAATCAAATTGTAGAACTGCGGAATTGCATTGGAAATATCTTTGATGGTCCCATATTTGATTACGTTACTAATCTAACTGTAGTACCTATCCAAATAAACTATAATGGAATTACTAAATTTCACGAAAAAAGTTATCTCTGTGATTTTAACTCTAACTCATGTTCGTTATGTTACATCTGCATATTATATAAGTGCATAGAGACTAGGTATTGTAAACACAAATTACATGCAACGCTTAAATCTTTTCATTCGTTAGTTATTAATTTATTATTACGTTTCTTTTTTCTATTCAAATTGTCGCAACTATTGTATACGACGTGCTTCGAGGAAATGTTTCCACCAAAGACACTGCAGTTTTTCACCGCATTTGTGAAATTACTACACGTATATTATAAAACCACAGCACGAGTGATGGCTTCACTTATAAAACGTGGGTTTTTACAGTTGTATTGTTAACATCAAACGAGCTCACTGTGCGTCTCGGCTAAACCCTAACACCGATTACTACGCAGCTGCTTGAGTAGCGCGTGTACCTATATCGCGTGTGCCTCCTTATAGTACTTCTTAATCTATCTTACACTGGGGAACTACTAACTAGCTGTAATTTATTGCAAACAGTGGTTATATTCATTACCAACCGTTCAGCGTATATTAATAACGCACATGTAATAAAATGTACCTAACTTACAACTGCAAAGAACACGTATAATGATTGCCTAATCAAATATTACGAGAATTGAGATTTTATAAAGATACTAATGGTCAACAAATGCTATTACGTCTGGGGCGATCCATTTAAGTCACAAATTCCCTCAAAGAAGTTAAAATTTCAGATATGTACGTCACGTCAATAGTACTATATGAATATTGTACATCAAGAAGAACTGATGAGGAGTCAAGACTAAGAAATTTTTTTAAGGAAAGATATGAGGACCATATAATGACCGACGATCAGGGAAATGGTAAAATAGGTACAACGTTCAATGAAATTACCTTTGTATAATTTACCGGATGTTTTAAATGATATTAAATTAAAAACATTGGAATAGGCAGTTCATACGTGAAGAAAACTTGGAGATCTAGTGAAAATAGTTTTACAAGAGAATTCCAAGGAGAAAGAAGCATTGGAAAGACCTCACCTACACTAGAAGGACATGTATCTGGAGATATGACGCAAACTTCTACCCGGATGTAGATTGGCATCTAATAGCAACAAATCGAAAATCGAGACGTATGTAGAACATTTATGAATGAATATTTGATTGGCTTAAAAAACGCCATATCAAAAAAAAAAAAAAAATAATAAAAAAAAAATTCCGTTTTTCAATTCAAATTTTTGACGCTCAGTATCTCAAAGTGTAGTTGAATGAATTTTACCATAAGGATACTGTTTGCATCGAGTTTGAGAAAATAGTGTGGCACGTATTCAAAACGATTCGACCGCAGCGTAGTTGTCTTCATACATAAAACGTGAGTTGTTACAGTACCTAGTGTATTTCTAACTTCAAACGAGCTCTATATATGCGTCTTGGGTTGCACTCTAGAAAACACCGACAATTACTACAACGCTACGTGTACCTATATGTTTATCATGTGTACCTCTTCAATGCCTCTTAATCTGTCCGACGTATACGGGTCGTTAGTTTGTTATTACCAACAGCGACTATCCATTACCGAATGTCCAACATAAATCAACGCACCTGAAAGCAAGTGTGCCCTACGCGCGTATCAACTATTAGTTCAGTAAAAAGGCAATATTGCTTAGCTGAGAGAACTGTTTGATGTATATTTTTTTATCTCCGGAAAATCTCTAGGTATGGAAATCGTGATTATTATTAAATTAAACAATACCTGTACAGCCATGTAATATTCTACCGTGGTGTGTAGCAAAAAAAAAAAGGGTGGGCCTTGCTTTGCTGTACAGTTGGGGGTAGAGTGTATCTCGTTTATAGGATAGGTCATTAGTACAATGGATTTGTTAAATTTGAATGCAGTGACAGATATCATTATATACGAATAACGAATCTGAACGGAGTTAATATGTTTGTCTAAAATGTGAGTATAATAATACAGTATTTTATATTTAAATTGAATTATAATGCAATTTCGTAAAAATTTAAATTTAAAACAGTCATAAAATTGTTCCTCTTAAGTCTGGTAGAATTTTTTTTATATATTTTAGAAGGTAAGTTTATGGACAATCTAGTGTTAAAATTTTGAACCTTAAGTATAAGCACAAAAAATTTTATGAATTTTCAACCACAAAATAACTTGCAAATTATGGCAATTTTAACATATTTTATACAAATTTGAACTTTATGGGCTTATCAAAAAAATTTGAGTGAAATCATCTCCGATATTTTTTAGTTACAATTAGTATTACTTATATTTAATCTTTTAATTCATTTTCAAGATTTTTTGGACAGCCAAAAAATTTTTATAGATATTTAAAAAAAAAAAACTTACAAAAATCGAAAATTTAAATTGTCTATAAATAAGTCAAAATATGTAAAAATACTTTGAAAACTTAACCATGTATAGAGAACACCAATATAAAGATTTGGTGAAAATTTCATGTTGTTGCGGTTTTTCGTTTTTGAGTTAGAGCATTTTAAAAAAATGTAGTTTGTAAAAACGT
>JAIPRK010002028.1:0-32398 GCA_025469195.1 Chaitophorus viminalis
ATATCATTGTATACGAATAACGATTCTGAAAGGGAGTTAATATGTTTGTTTAAAATGTGTATAAAATAATATAGTATTTTATATTTAAATTGAATTATAATGCAATTTCGTAAATATTTAAATTTCAAACAGTCATAAAATTTTTCTTTTAAGTCCGGTAGAAATTTTTTTTATATATTTTTGAAGATTAGCTTGAATATCTCTTACATTTTTTAGTTACAATTAGGATAACTTATAATTAATCCTTTAATACATTTTCAAGAGTTTTCGGACAGCCAAATAAATTTTATAGATATTTAAAAAAAAAAAACTTACAAAAATCGAAAATTTAAATTGTCTATAAATAAGTCAAAATATGTCAAAATACTTTGAAAACTTAAATATGTATAAAGAATGCAAATATAAAGATTTGGTGAAAATTTCAAGTTGTTACGGTTTTTCGTTTTCGAGTTAGAGCAAATTTCAAAAACCGATATCATTTGTCAGTCTAGAATATTATACATTATATTATATTTTACAAGTAATTTAATATCAATATTCGCTGTTCAAACGCTTATAAAAAAAAATTGTGCCTATGGATTTTAAAAAATTTTGAATGACAATAATAACTACTTCTGTGAAATCTTCTATTAAATTTTCAAGTATTAGGTATAAGTCAATTTTTTTTATCACTGATTATAAAAAAAAAAAATGTAAAAAACTAGAATATTTTAAATACCTATAAGTGGCTTAAAAATCAACATAATATTTTGAAAAAAATATGACATAAAGGAAATGAAAATGTTAACAGCTGGTAATTATTTCAAGTTCCTGCGACTTATACTTTCTATAACAAATATTTAAAATCGTTTGTGGATAAATCGCTATTTTATGCAATTTCGTAAAAATTTAAATTTCAAACGATCATAAAATTTTTTCCTTTAAGTCCGGTAGAATTGTTTTTATATATTTTTGAAGATTAGCTTATGGACAACCTAGTGTTAAAATTTTGAACCTTAAGTATAAACAAAAAGAATTTTATGAATTTTTATCTACAAAATAACTTGCAAATTATCATAATTTTGACACATTTTATACAAATTTGAAATTTATTGGCTTATAAAAAAAATTTGAGTGAAACGATCTCCGATATTTTTTAGTGACAATAATTTTAACTTATTGTAAACCTTATATTACATTTTCAAGAGTTTTCGGTCAGCCAATTAAATTTTATAGATGTTTAAAAAAATTTTTTACAAAAATCGAAAATTTAAATTGTCTATAAATAAGTCAAAATATGTCAAAATACTTTGAAAATTTCAAGTTGTTGCGGTTTATTGTTTTTGAGTTAGAGCATTAAAAAAAAAATGTATTTTGTAAAATCGTGATTTTGTGTAAAATTTCCCGGTTTTTTGTAATTTTTTTATCGTTTTTTTCGATTTTTTAAAAAGTATTGAAAAAGTTGAATTTTTGATCTGCCCAAGTACCATCTACATTCACTTTTCTTTCAGAAAAGTTGTTGTTTAAAAAAATCGAAGCATTTTTACTACCAAAAATCGTGACCTCGGACACAAAATAAAAAAAAAATAAAAAAACACACATCATTGTAAAATCAATAGATTCCATCACTCCGTTCATAATCTAAAAGAATGATCTAATAATCATAATGCACTGAATCACAAATCGTAGGTAAGGTATTCACATTTCTCTGTTTCATACAAAGTTAACATTTGGCCCTAAATAAAAATTATGCAATCCTAAAAATAAAAACGTGTTATTTTTTGTTTTCTTAACGCATATAGGTAAGTTTAAGTAGGGTAATATTTGTAATATTAAAAAATGTAACAATTTTCAACATAGATTAACGATATAGATATCGTAGACATTTTATATTATTTTAATAGGTTTCGCAATAACTGTTTTAATATGAAAAATTGTTAATATTTGGTATAAGTTTTACTAGTTTTATAGTATGAAGAAATTTTATTAATAGAAAATAATATATCCATAGGTATCCTAAAAAATTTAATACCAATTATTTGGAACACTTCATAGCATTTAACAAATATTGTAATATATATGAAATACAATTAAGATTAGTAGTAGTAGAATATCACAGTGTGGACGTTAATAGATGCTTTGATTAATGTTTATTTTACGTTCCGCTATGAGAGTTGAAGTAGAAACTCATATATAGGATAACAGTGTGCAATTCTACAAAACGTTCTTTGAGTCAACACTGATTTATTAACTTGAAAAATGCACTGATACTATTCAAAATATACGTACTTTAAAGAAAACTATGAAACATCATGTAATAAATAAATGGTTACGGAAAGATCAAGAGTATCATTCGTTATATTATAGTAGTAGAAAAAGCTGTATCGCTTTGCCTTAGTAGGCGTGCGTTGTTGAACGCTGATTTTCGAGTACCTCCAATCTCCAATGATATTTTGATATGAGACGATCATCGTAATTATAGGTATTTCTAATTGTTTCGTCACTCAATTGAAAAGTCAATAAGATATTAAAGGGAAACATAAATAAACATAATATAGATGTAGAGTTTATACCTACTCGGAAAAAGAGTATTTACTTGAGAGTTGAGTGTGCTATTTCAATTTTCATTTTATAACATTTTTTTGTTATTTTATGTACCGAATGTACCATACTGGCTGTACATGAATTATATTGAATGCTTCCACAAATAAACATATTTTTCTAATAAACTTATGAGTATATAAGTATATTGTTACGGGTCCGGCGTATTCGAGAAGATAACAATTAACGATAAGAACATAATATGCCATTTATTTTTAATTTAATCCATATAATAGTATAAATTATATTCAGTAATCAGTAGTTCAGTACATACAGCCTAATTTTAACCATGACATTTTATTAGGTATTTTATACTGCGACGTTTCAACTATTCATTTTATTGCAGACATATATTTTTCAACAAATACAAAATACATTCATATTCAAAGTAGGTACGACAATCCACGAAATATAAACAAATTCACCTTTTTTAACTCTTAATTGTCCTACATGTGGTGGTTTATACTTTTATACAAGTAGATAAACTAAAGTAAAGTAATACGAGTAATTGACAATTGTAGTTAAATTATATTTCTATTGATCATAATTCATAATTATTAAGTTACAAAACAAAGCAACACTATGATAGCCTGTTGACTGTTTAAAATGTGTTTTTATTTTTAAAATAATAAAATATATAGTTTTTACGTGGTCAATATTGACGATTTTAAAATTAATTTGTAAAAATGTACAAATTATTGGTAATTACCATGACGAAAAGCAGTTTGAAAGTTTGAAGGTTTGGACTACGTCACTAACACAGTGGAATCCCCACTGAACAAATACTTAATTTTAATGTCTATTTGTCTGTTTATCACATAGTCATAGAATATAGCTGTACAAAAAACCATATTATTTATTTATGGTTTATCGTCGTTTTATCAACGGGCTGTCGTTTTCGAGGAAAAACAATATTAATTCGCTAAAAATAATTATTACGATTGTAATATGTTCGGCTGATATATTATGACTGTTGAAGACCGTGTTGAACATTTTAACAATAACAATTTTTTCCGAAATATATTTTATGTATGGAATAACGATTGGTAAAAATTACGTGAATTGTGAAGTAATCATTATATTATTTTCACAGAACTATTTTGAACACGTCTTGTAAGATGAAAAAAATTATTTCTGATGCATTATTTTAAGTGTAACATATTATACGAAATATAACCTAACTATATAGTATTGCCGGATCAGCGATAAAAATTACATCTTTATTCATGTAGGTATTGTATATTATAGCATGATCGTATACAATTAAAAAAGAAACTATAATATTAAAATACTGTAAAATATGAATATACGGTTTGTTCTAGAACGCATGAAAATGCATGTAAATGGACTTAAGTTAAATAATTACGAAAAGGTACAATTGAAGTGGGTTGATATTTTAATAATTAGGTAGTCTCATCGACAATTTAAATTATGTTGAGATTCCTAAAATTATTAAATTACATGAAATTTAGAGAAAATACAAAAATATTATTAATTGTTGGTACTTAGAGAGTACTTAGAGGGTAGTGAGTACTTAGAGAATACTTAGAGAACGCCATACCCACACGCGTTGTCTCCGTCTTCACATGGACGCGTATCATACGCGACGTATCGTACGCGCGCGCTTTCATTTTACATTAATAAAGTTCATACGCGCCAAACCGGCGAGGGAAACGCGTCGGAGTGGCGCGTATGAATTAGATCAATGTATATTAAAACGCGCGTTTTTGATACGCGTCCATGTGAAACGGCCTTTACAAACGTATAACAAATCTACGTTCGTTAGCAACGAACTTGTGTTGTTAGCTTCAATATTAGAGTAAATTGGCCTATAAATAAACTTAAAAGGCCAAAAGGCCAAAAGGCCAAATTCTCTGTGCGATGACATATCAACATTTTTTACGATGTTTCATTTTTCAAGTGAGTTGTGGTTGTGTAGAATATAAGTATATCCATATTACAATTTAAAAGCTCATAACTCGCTTCAGAAATAAAACATAACAAAAAACCTAGGACATCGCACGGATAAAATGTTCTTCTCTTTTAGTTTGATAATAGGCCAATTTACTTATACTAAAAACACAATCGTTTCTGCCAAACTTTGATAAATAACTCAAAATTGGTTCTGCCGAAAGCACATTTGCTATAATATGTTGTACGTTTGTAAGACGGAGACAACGTATGCGGGTATGGCGTTCTATATTTCCCCCCCCCGTTTAATATATTATTATTGGTGTACAATAATGTGTACACTATATGGTTAATCGAGATTCGAAATATATTATTATTATTATAGTGACGGTCACACGACCGGTTCATAAGTTTTGTCTATTTAAAACACCACGGCATTTCTAAAACGTGCGTTTTTTCTGATCATGACGTACGCTCAAAAATCGTCGGTCGACCGTGGTTGTTGCGGGCTTTCCATTTTCCGGCGAAATCTCACTTGGGTACTGTTCCGTTTTTACCGAGCGATATCAACCGGTCACCGTACGATAACGTTCGCCGTAGTCCGTGGGTCGTCTAGCGTGACGTCATGATAAAAATGTTATTACTGTCGTGCGCAACGCACACACGCGCACGAGCAAACTCAAACTCGGCGGCGGCGGCGGCGGCGGCACAAGCACTCGGCCAGAAGCACCCCGGCGGCGGATATCACACGGTTGCGCGCACGCGTTACTACTACTACTACTACAACGTTACGACCGCTACTACTACTAACACTGCTAATACTACTCATACTAATACCACTACTAATACAATTTATTATTATTATTCTGCCCCTCCCACTCTCCGGCGCCGCGAACCGAATCCGCGCCACCCCACCGGTCGCAGCCGCCGCCGACGCCGTCCTGACTGTACAGCGTACGTACGCCGACTACGGCCGCCGCTGAAACCACCGTAGTGCGCACTCGGTAACACACCGGATGCGGCGGGGGACGCGGTGACATCGGTGTACAATATTTTCGTTCGGTTTTGTTTTCGGAGACATTTGTTTTGTTTTTTTTTTTTTTTTATGTTTTTCCGTTTTGCTCATTTAGTTTTTCCCGTTCTCGTTATACCTACACACATTTTTTACACACACCGGCGGAGTCAGGTCCACCACCGTCGCCTGTAATAATATTTTCAATCCGCGCCATAGGTACCTACTACGTTCCATATAATATCTACGTCGTCTTCGTCATCTCCATCACTTATTCGCGAGATGCGCCCGTGCTCAGTTCACGTCTGTTCGAAAGCACCAGCAGTAATCTAGGTAAGAACTTCGTCCCTTTGCGCAAACCCTAAACCATTTTGGCTTTCGTAGGACTGTCTCGTTGGTGTTGAAGGCGTTCTGTTTCGTTGCTTTTATGGCCAACACCATACTACACTAGTGGTACAACCAGTGTATCTTGTGTTATGTATATTTGCTGTGTGTTACGTGTAGACCAACCATGATACTCCATTCAGAAGCTACCTATATAGTATATATATATATATATATATATTATACCATTCAATTGGTTCTTATTTTACATACAATGTATTTCATTGAATTTCAGCCGACTACAATCAATTAATCATTATAAGTTGTTACTAATAAGTTGTAACTTTACCCATTATTTTTGTGTACTCGCTTTCAATGAGCTTGTTATCTATCTTATCAACGATCATGTTTTTAGTGAATCTTTGACAGTTGCAACTTTAACTTCAAAATACTTGTGGCTTTAAGCAGTTGGTATGCAAGTGTTCAAAAATGTGTATACCTAATACCCCATTAAATACTTACCACTTAAAAATAACTAAATTAAAACAGTCCTTATTGATACAGAATATAGATTAGGTAGGTTTGTTTTTTGGAATTGTCCAAATCTGTTATCATACTTTGCATTGCCTTTCATAGTGTACATTTATCATTATTGAGTTTAATGGATTCAACACTTTTAAGATTCTTTAAAATATTAATTAATTGGATAATTTTTCATCTGATTTATAAATAAATAAGTTTTATTTATATAGTTTTCTCAGTAAATAAAACAAAATCCTTATTAAATAAATATTTAAATAGTAGTAATATTTTTATTAATCAATTAATTTATTTTACCTACTTGATTTTACCTGACAATGACTATTTGCGTTTATTAATTTACACTTTCTATCTAATGAGTAATAACTAATGACTAATACATTTATATTAGTCATTGTAGGTGTAATTTTTTTGTGAATCATGACTTCATTCTAAGTGTAATAGTATGCATATTATTTTATTCATTTTTACTAAAGTGTCTATTGTAGTATCTACTTCTGATTATTAAGATTAAATAAAAAGTAATAAGATAAATTTCATTAATTAGTTGCTTACGCAAATATAAAATTAATATTTTATTTGTTTTTTAGTTACTTTATTAAATATTTGGTTATTTAGATACATTTATTATGTTGGTTTATTATAAATATAACTGATGATTTTAGTGTAAATAAAAATAATTAATCCATTGGTATTGGCTCAAAGAACACAATAAATACATTAATAGTATGTATGTAATATTGTGTAGTTAAGTAATGTTACTAGATTAAATAGGTACTTTTAAAATATGCTTATCGATATTTGTGTTTATCTTTTGATTAATTCAATAACAAGTAAATACATATGTATTTCAAAATTCTAATTATATTATCTTATAAAATACCTTTCTAATTAGTTTTTGTTCTCATTTAAAATTTTTTATATCTACCTAATATAAATTATGAAAAATCATTTCATATTATTAACATAGGTACATGTATATACACACACAATCTTATTTAAATATGATATAGAATTTTATTTAAGTTCCACATTAAAATTTATTTATTTTATATTTGTTTTATTTTGAATAGTATGTTTTTAAATTTAATTATTCTGTATTTATATATTATAATTTATTCAGTTCAAGAAGCATTATAATGACCCTCAACTAATTGATAATTTCACAATGAACTGTTAAAATAATTGGTACCATATTTGTTTTAATCTTTATACACTTCATGGTTACAATTACAAATAATTTGTCAGATAATATTAAATAGTTACAGAGAGGTAATGTAAAAAAAGATACTTACTGAGATATTTTAAAAATCGTGCATTCTATGTTTCCTATTTTTCGGATTTAATTTACTAAAATTACAATAATATAATGTATATTATTTATATATTTATGTGATGATTTAACTGCTATCCGTTTAATTTTAAAATAAAGTATTGTTTAGTTTATGAAAATTATTTATAGTATAACTACTTACAGAAAAATAGTTTTTATTTGCTGAATCTGAATCTTCTAAGTTTATACTGATGATTAATAAATTAAAGAATACTTCACTTTTGTTCAAATACTTGTATTTATAACTAATACCCATTTAATATAGTTTATTACTATTCTAAATTTATAAATTTTTATTTTTCAGATTGTATAGTATAATATATTAACAATAAGAATATAATCAACAATTTTCAACTATCAAAATCAAAGATTAAGAAACATTTAATTAATATGTTTACAAACAAAACAAAATGACTTCAAGTGATCTTGCTCAAAAACCGTTTTATTGTCGGGAATGGGTGTTTCAAAAATTATTACATTGCTTTGATCAAAGAAGCAACTGGAAAACATGTGGAGCACTACTTGTGGGTGGTGCCGGTTGTGGGAAGACTGCATTATGCTGCGAAATTGTTAATCCAACTGGTAGACAACAACGTGCATTGAATAGAAGGCTTTTAGCTTATCATTTTTGCCAAGCTCAAAATATTGAAACATTATCAGTTACACATTTTATTCAGAGTTTGGTTTCGCAGTTATCTGCTTCATTACCCAAATCATATAAGGAAAGATTAAAATCTGACCCAGTGATACAAGAATCATTATCTCCAATTAATATAGTGAAAGATGCTGATGATGCATTTAAAAAAGCTGTTGTATTTCCTTTGCTTGATCTGGAGTTACCAAAACATACAATGTTTCTTTTAGTTGATTCTGTTGATGAAGGAATGCATACAAATGATAGATTTGATCCAAAGTTGAAAAATAATTCAAGTAAAACTATAACAGAGCTATTAGCTACACATCATCATTTATTTCCGCAGTGGTTGATGCTTATTTGTACAACACGGAGACAAAATAAAAATGTTGCTCGTATGTTTTCCGGTTTTAGAAAAATTTGTATTGATGATCTCCGTAAATCACAAGTATGTGTATTTGTTATATTTAAATTTTTTGTCTTAATTTTAACTATCCAGAGCTTCATATTTTCACTGTATAATTATAGGTTGTCAGAGATATTCAACAGTACATTTTGAGTCGTTTGGAGTCCGAAGAATCATTGCGTCAACATATGAGTAGAGATACAGCTGAGATGTTAAATCAGTTGCATATCAAAAGTAATGGTTGCTTTCTGTATTTGGAAAGGGTATTGGATGGAATATCCGATGGATGTGTGGTGCTGAGAGAAATTAAAGACATTCCAGGAACATTAAATGGATTGTATTTATGGTTTTGTCAGAGACTTTTAAGTTCAAAACATTTTGCAAAAGTAAATATTCCTACAAATCTAAAGAATGGGATTTTATTTTACTAAATTATTATTATTTTGATTTTAGGTTCGTCCATTATTAAATGTTATCTTAGCATCTCCTGAACCCATGTCAGAAGAAGAATTAAGTAATGTTATACATACTGTTTATCGATACATGTCCGTTGAAGAATTTCACAAGCGATTTAATTTATTGAGAAGAATATTTTCTTTACCAAGAGATTCAAAAATAATACAATTTCACCACAGTTTTGGTGAATGGTTCCTTGATGTTAAACATTGTACTAGGAGATTTTTATGTTCTGCTAATGAAGGGCATGCTATGATTGCTATGCATTATACAACAAGGTAAATTTACTATGAAATTATTAATTAAAATTTTGTATATTACAATTTTTACTATTGGTAAATACAATAATAATTTCAGATGTTCAAAACCTCTCACATATGATGATACTCATACATTGGCTTTCCATTTATCAAGAGTGAATCCATTACCAGCTTGGACAAATTTTTCAGATTCAAATTTATTGCCATTATTATGGCTGATTGATTGTGGAGCTCCAATTTCTGATAGTATGACAATTCCTTGTTATGATAGAAAAGCAGTTAATTTTTTGGAAGAAGCAAATAATTGTTTCAAATCTGATGTTGATTTAAAATCTAATAATGTAAATTTTATATTTTATTATTTAAATTTGTTTTATACCTTTTACTTTTATTTATTGTTTCATAATTATTTTTCAGTTGGACATACACTCGGTTGCGTCACCCAAAATTGAAAAAAATATTGTAGTTAATTCAAGTACTATATTACCATCGAATTTATATGAAGTTGATGTTAATGGCAGAAATACTTTTCATTTGCTTGCAATGGATGGAAATTTAACTGTTTTTCAAGATATTTTAAAAAATCATCCAGATATAAATTTAGAACTAAATGACAACAATGGACAGACACCTCTTAATATAGCTGCACGTCATGGTTATCTTGAAATTGTGGAGGTATATAAACAAATATGTTATAGTTTTAATCATTAACTATGTTACAGAAATGTTTCCATTAATTTTAAATAATAGATAATTATTAATTATATTAAATAAATATCTAAATAAAATATTTATGTGAAATAAGTGACTCAAAATCAATAGCCCTTGAATTAAATGAAATGATAACATTTTATTTTAAAACTTTAAACTCAGTTTAATACAGTTTTCATTGAAACTTATGAATTAATAAATTACATACACAATCAAATGCACATCATACATAAAAAATATAAATTTTTGTAAGCTGTATAAATATTTAATTAAAAATTGGTCTGGTTGAAATTGTTTGGTATTTATATATACGGTTGAAAAAACATCTTTCATTTGTTCTAGAAATATGGCTTAAATCATTTAAAAAAAAAAAATTATCTGCTGTACTATTTATATAATTGTTGTTGCAGTTAATTTTTCTTTGTTTCAGCTTCTATTAAAGTATAAATGTAAAGTGGATCATGCAGATGTGGAAGGATGGACTGCTTTGAGAGCTGCTGCGTGGGGAGGTCATTCACAAGTAATACATACAAATTTATTAATTAAATTTATAAATAATTAAATAATGTTGTATGACACTTAGGTGGTAGAAGTATTGCTTAATCATAAAGCTGACGTTGAATGTTCTGATTGTGAGGGTCGTGGAGCACTACGTGCTGCAGCTTGGGGAGGTCATGGTGATGTTGTTGTGAAATTGCTGGAAGCTGGTGCAAATCCCAACTCTACCGATGGTGATGGTAGAACTCCATTAATTGCTGCTGCATATATGGGCCATGGGCATATTGTTGGTAAATTGTTAGAAAATGGAGCAAATATCAATCATCAAGATAGTGATGGCCGTACGGCTTTAAGTGTTGCTGCTTTATGTGCACCTACTAATGGAGGATATGCTAAAGTTGTCACATTATTGTTAGAATCGGGGGCATTTGTTGACCACGAAGATAAAGATGGGATGACTCCTTTACTTGTTGCTGCATTTGAAGGCCATAGGTACTAATAAAAATAATAACTATATTGTATAATAATGGTCTTTCATTTAATGTATTATTGTGGTTTTAGAGATGTTTGTGAAATCCTATTAGAAGCGGAGGCAGATGTGGATCATTGTGATAAGTTAGGTAGAACACCTTTATGGGCTGCTGCATCAATGGGACATCCTGCATGTGTTTCTCTATTACTATTTTGGGGTTGTTATGTGGACAGCATTGATAATGAAGGACGTACAGTACTCAGTGTCTCTGCAGCTCAAGGAAATAATGTTGTAGTGTCTCAGTTACTTGATAGAGGTTTAATCATATTTCAAATATATTATAAAATCCTCCTATATATTGTTTTTAGTTTAGAAAATTTTCATTTATATTTTAGGAATTATTTTTTTATTGTTGTAAGTGATTATAACAATATTCTTAAATTGTACTATGTATTATTTATTTAGGTCTCGATGAACAACATAGAGATAATTCTGGATGGACACCTTTGCATTATGCTGCATTTGAAGGTCATCTAATTGTGTGTAGAACATTATTAGAGAGTGGGGCCAAAATAGATCAAACCGATAATGATGGTAAACCACCATTAATGTTAGCTGCCGAAGAAGGGCATTCTGAATTAGTCAGTGAATTTTTAAAAAATTATGGTGCACCATCTGATCAAAAAGCTCATGATGGAAGAACTGCAATAAGGTATTTATTTTATTTTATTTATATACAGTAAATACTTTTTGTTATTGATATAACTTATAACAGTAATATAGTAAGGTATGTGATAAAGTGTATTATTATTTATTACATAAATGTAATGAAAATATGTTAATGGTGTTTTATGTTTTTTGTATGAATATAGATTAGCTGCATTAGAAGGTCATATTGAAGTAGTTAGAAGTCTTGTGGAACATGGGGCTGATGTAAATAAAAAAGATGCTGATGGTCGAAGTACTCTTTATGTTCTTGCCCTTGAAAACCATTTAGCAATGGCCAAGTTTTTTATTGATCCAGGTGGTGCGGATGTTGAAAGTACAGATTACGAGGTGTGTAAAACATTTTATATTAATTGTAATTTTTATATTTTATTTATAATATTGATTAAATTTATTTTCTAACTAAAATTGTATTCATATTAATATTTCTTACTAAATAATGTTGATAACAAAATGTTTATTACTGTACTAATATTTTTTATTGTGGAAGTACAGGATTGAAACATTTATATCTAATATAATTTAAATGAAACTAATATGTATACTTTTTTTCATAAAATATTAACAAAATAATAGTTATAAAATATCTATTTTTCAAGTATTGATTAACTACTAATTAATATTAAATATTTAAAATAGTAATTATTTTACCTGGCAATAGGTAAAATTATACTTTTCAAATAATTAAAAATAGTTAAATTGGATATTTAGATTTTTTAAAACTAGTATTAATTAAAATAAGATATTAATTTATTTTATGATATGTACTATAATACATATATTTATAATACGTGTATTTCATTAATGTCTCATTGGAAGATTATGAAAGTTGAAAAAAAGACTTTGATCATTTTAAAAATTGGAGTATGCAGAACCTTTTAAAAATGAATGTTGATAAATATGGCCAAATATATTTTACAAGATGAAAATTCTATTTTATTTCAATTATATTATAAATAACCAACAACTTAAGTCAGTCTCATCTATCAAAGTTATGAGTATTATCTTATCTGCTTATTTCTCATTCTCAGAAACATATTTTTTTTATTTATCTTAAAATAATGCGCATGTTAGGATTTATTAAGCGTTGTTGCTAGGATTTCAAAGATATAATGACCTAAAATCCTTTATTTATCTTTGGTGCATTTTAAAATTGAGTATGGTTCAATAATATTGAATTCCTCCCAACATATTTATGTCTTAGGTAACATCCAAACTTGATTCTTAAGATATCTATCCTATAAATTCAAAATCAATTCCTTAACTAAAGATATTATAACATTAGGTATACACTTTCTATTTTAACTTGTGTTCAATTGTTTATTTTTAAAATTATCAAAGGTATTGTTTAAAGTCCCGGAAACTTAACCGATTCCTACATTCTACTCTAGGTCTTGGGCTACATTTTATGAGTAATTCCATATACAATAATCAACCTATAAGTTTAATGCTTTGGGTTTGTAATAGCCTGGAAAACTGATTTCAATTTTGATAATGAACCTAAAACTTGGAATATATGTTTAACCTTCAATTAATGTACATTTTTCTTTATAAATATAGTTCTATGTTCATATAAATTAAAAATTATTGAACTCAATTTTATTGTATATCATGCATTTATTTATAAGTTGCATTATTATGTATATTTTGTGTATGAAAAATTTGTCCACTCTATGCTCTATCAAGGGTGTCATTAAACTTATTATTATTATTATTATTATTGTATAATTGTTGAAATTTATGAGTATCAACTTTGGTTAAAATATTTTTAATTAAAATCATAATATTGCATTATTTCAGGGCCGTACTGCATTACATGTTAGTTGTTGGCAAGGTCATTGTGAGATGGTTTCATTATTGCTAAAACTTGGAAAAGCTAATTTAAATGCAACTGATAATGAAAATAGAACTCCTCTACATTTAGCTGCTTGGCAAGGTCATTCTGTTATTGTTCGATTGTTGATCGAACATGGTGCTAGTGTAAATCATGCATGTAACCAAGGAGCAACAGCATTGGGTGAATTATTTTTATTATTAAATTTATATTTAATTTAATATAAGTTAACCATTATATAGAAGTTTTAGTGTTGAGTCAAATAGTGTTTACATGTATATTATCACGTGCTCAATTTTAATATGTTTAATATTTTTGATGAAATAAAATGTAATGAAATCATTTAATTATAATTATTTTGATAGTTGAATTACTTCTTGCATTAATTTTTAAATTTTAATTGTAGGTATTGCGTCTCAGGAAGGTAATGAGACATGTGTTCGGTTGCTATTGATGCAAGGTGCAAATCCATTGGTATCAGATCATTGTGGACGGAATGCAATAAAAATTGCTGCTAAAAGTGGTCATGACAATATTGTTAAACTACTTGAACAATTTTGTCCCATAAAAACCGAAAGTAATATTAATAGATTTTCCATAGGATATTATTAAGGTAATATTTAATAATATATTGTTCTAGGTAACGGGTTTAATACAGCTAATACATCTTGTGGTTCTGGTTCAACTACCGAAACTAAACCGTCTTCTGCAATATTAGTTAATCCATTATTATCTTGTACAAATCATATTCCTATACATGACTCGTCACCTATTGAATCTCCAGACTCAACAGCTAAGCGAACATCATTTGTCTCTAACTATAGCAAATCCAGTTCTAATTTGACTGACAGTACGAAGAGTTCTCACCAAGATTTACCGACCCAAGTAAATATTTTTTCCTAAAAACCAAAATTAACAGAACCAATCGGGTACGGTAACTAATATTGTTATTTTTATACAGTTGACACCATTGACGTTTACTCAAAAACTACAACAGTGTAGTCGTCGTATAAAGTCAAGACCTACGTCTAAAGTTCTTAGTCCATTGCAGAGTCCTATATATGCAACACCGCCTCATAGTCCTAATACAGAGGAACCATCAGCTCCGAGTATTCAAGGTAAAACATTTGATCAATGTTTTATATTTTTACTTTGGTTTTTATTTATAAAAAAATATAGAACTGATAACAAAAATAAAATAATAAAATTAATTGTGATTGTGAAATATCTTACAAGTGATATTTATTACAGCTGAATATTTGTAGGGCGTTTATTAGTATACATATCAACTACTTCTTCAGATTTCAGAATATATATTGAGTAATGCTAAAACGTTCAAATGATTCTCTCCCATTATAGATCTTGAGTAGGTTTTAATTCTCTCAAGAGGAGAAAATGATCTTTTGGGTGTACACATGGTTACTAGAATGGTTGCAAAAAGTATTAAAAAAAATTTAATGTTTGGATAAAAATTGATGAGTGGAAAATATATTGTTTTCTATGCAATGGATGGTAGTTCATCTACTGTTTTTTCTTTCCATATTATATTCCAAGTTTTCAATTCTCCTTCTGATTCACCTACAGTACCTGGTAAATCAGGTGTAAAAAGTAATGCTGTGTCTAATATTTTTGAAATATCAATATTGTTATAAAACTTAGGTATGATGAATTTCAAATTTAACATTTTATTATTTTTTGTTGAAAATCTGTAATTAATTTCAGTTATTAAGTAATCTAAGTATGGATAATGAAGAGAAATTCTATCTTAACTTACAGGTGTATTTGATTCTGATAAAATATTGAAACGTTTATGTTGTTTATTTGCTATTTGTGGTAATTTGACTTCAATGTTAAATTTATTATTGGCTATCTTAAAAATATCTATAAAATAATTTCCATTATGTTGATTTTTCAAAACAGATAAGGAAGGTATTGTTGAAATTTGTTCACATATATCAGAAGTTGGAATTCTCTTGATAATGGTAGTGTACAACTCCTACTATTTATGATAATTGGCAATGTCACTAAAAAATCAAATCTTAATTTTGATTTGTATACTTATTTACCTTTTTTAATTGAAAAATGATAAATTTATATGACACATAAATATAAAATAATAATTTTTATTTTTATTAAAAGGTATAAAAATGGTTTATTAAGGGGGGCCCCTTGGGCCCTCCGCGAAATACGTCCCTGCAGACATGTATTGCTGATGTTAAATTTTTGGTATTATTAGTAATCTGTTAGTTTTTACAGTAATATATGTTTTTACTTCAAAATATATTTGACACTATAAAAGCAAATTTTAAAATATATTTTAATGCAAATAAATGGGATTTCCTAATTAATTAAATGTTGAAAAATATCGAATATCTTACATTGATGATCATTGTATCATGTCATGGATGATTCATAAAATAAAATACATGTATAATAAATTAAAAATCTTTATTCAAAGAAGTATGTATAATATAAATGATTTCAGTATTGACGGATGATCATTTTTCACGTGATACTCATATGCGAATTATTCTTGGAAATAAAGCAGTTTTGAAGAAATCGACATCTGATTCAAAGTATTTTCAATTTTTTTTATTGTTAAGTGTTTATATTAATATTATAATTTTTTTTGTAGCAATAGCAAAAATGTGGGGAACCTGAAACAAAAACGTAATGGTATTGTCACTAATCCAGCATTAAGAATAATGCCAGCTATTCGTAGTGGATTAGAAATGGCTGCCGGACGAAAGAATAAAAACGCTCACTTACCTACAGATAGTTTTAAATGGCGAAAAGAAACGCCACTGTAAATAAAATATTAATTATCCAAAGTGAGTTTTTGTATTAGAGTATTTATTAATGTTGTACAAATTCCATTTAAAAACGTTGCCATTTTGTTTTAATTTTCAAAGTATGGATTTAGAGACTAACCCAAAAATATAGTAACTAATTAGAAATTACCAATATTCTAGGCCTTTATAAAATGTATTAAGTAATAATATATGCTTCAAATTTATAGAACTTATATCTACTTTTTTATTATCAAGTTGATTTAATTTTTGATAAAATATATTTTTGATAACTTTTTTTATGCTCTCAGTTTTGATGGCTGATTAAATAATATTATGTTTATAGTTTAAATGTGATGTATATTAAGCACTAAGTATTTATCTAATTAATCCATTTTAAATGCAATTTCAATTTAGAATCATACAGAGGTTACATGGAAAGTACAAAGTACTAATTTGTTTGTACTTAGTTTTTTGTGTGATTAATTTATGAGTAGTTTAACTAATTTTGTAGTGCAATATAATGTTATTACACAGATATTTTTTACTTGTTTAGCATTTATAAAAATATGATTCTCACATTGTTAAGTCTTTTTTTTCAAAGATGGTACTACGATTCTATTATGTCAACTATTAAATTAAGTCTTAACATCACATACACGTACACACCTGCGCGCCTGCGCATATAGTAATAGTTTTAAAATATGTATATATAGTATTTATTTTGGTATTTGTGAATCATACACCCATTGTTTAAAAACATAGGATTCGTGTTTTTAGAGATTATTTATTATTCAGTACAGCTTTGGTATCTCAAATCCAAAGAACAAAAACAAAAATACAATTCATCAAAATGTTTGAATTAATGAAGTAGCATGACTTCGCTGTATCGATGCATACTAGTTGGGTTCTAAATTCAAATTTTACACTAATTTAGTCCTGTGAAAAAATTATACTGTACTAGTTGTGTTCCGTGTTATAAACCAAGGGTTCTCAACCTTTTAAGGAACATGCTTCTTTTCATAATATTGTATCAGATCACGTCCTCCCCCCTCATTACTACAAGATGTTAGTTATTGGATTATTATAAATAAACCGTCGTCAATTTAGTTTATTTAATATTTAATAACGTTTTCATGTTTCGTATGTTTTTAAAAATGTGTTCTGAATATATATACTAATATAAATATTTGAAAGGTCAATATTTATTTTTATAATGTGCTCCATGGGTGTGGATTGGGTTTTACCTCGTAATGTTTTGACTTAATGAGTTTAATATTATCTATTAGGTGGTTCTTACATTATTTTTTAGTTTAACATAAATATTCACAAGTCTGCTGGCAGGAGAAATCTATTTGGCAAAGTTTTCAATATCCATAAGAATTTTAAATAACTTAAACTTCACTTATTATTGTTGTGTATGTATATATTACAGTTAAAGTGTTGAATCAGTTTTTCATGAAATAATTAAAACATTTAGGTAATGTGTAATATTTATAATTGAAACTAGTTATTTTATATATTACCGTGGCTAACTTTGTTAATGTGTCAAATTATATAAAATACGTAAAATATCGTCATTTTGTTGCTCAACATAATAATAAATTAGATAAGACGTATGTCTTTGTTGTCGGTGACTGCAATGTTTAATGATCATTTATGTTTATATTGTGTGATTATAAGACTATCGTTGTACATGTATTAGCAATAACATGACATGTACAGATAAATAATGTAATTTTAATTAATTCAGCTTAAAATAAATAAAATGTTATAATACATTTTTAATTTAAATGTATTCTATACTTTAAATCAAACTAAAATTGTATAGAATAACTAAATATTATGTGATTTTTATGTGATTTTTATGTATTATTTAATATTTCATACTAACATTCACAGGAAATTCATGAACTACTTAGTTATTATACAGAATAACGGAATTCAACACTTTAAATGTAACAAAATATGTTTATATTAGGTAAATACTTAAATCAAAAAAATCTAAAAGGTACAAAATCTTGGCTCTAGTCATGATATTACCAAAGATAAAGCTAGTTTTTCTATATTACCTTGGGATAATAGCGCTTAACTATATCTATAATTTTTTATACATTCAAAATAAATTGTATTAGATACCTATACTTGCCGCACCGACATGAGCGTATCACAAACGAGCGCGAACACTACAATAGGTTGTATGATGTGTTATTGGGGAACGCTATGTGTGTATAACAATGACCAAATTTGCTAAATCGCCAAACAGTCATACTCGTGCGACAAGTACACTGATATTATTATCCGACACTTGTTCTTATAACAATTGAACATTATAGATACCTATTACAGATTTTATATATTAGAAATATTTATAATTAATACATTGTTATTATTTAAAAACTATTAATCACAAAACAGTTAAATATAAATTTTTATATGTAACTAAATGTTTGTATAAATTTACTTTGTACATTTTAACAAAGTTTATGAACCACTACTTATATTTTTACGGCATTACGTAAGACACCTAGTATAAAAATTTCTTGGGAGACAACGCGTACATTACTTTGAACTACCTGTTTACTGGAAGCAACTATTATACATTGACCTTTTTATTTATTATAAGGATGGCAGGCTTCATATATTTTGGAAAATATTTGCCAACTAGTATGCACCGGCCAGCCAGATAGGTGTAACAGTTACTTACTTACACCCATTTTTAAAAATGTATAAAAGTAAACTTGTAATTTTTCTTCATAATTATAATTACATGAGAATTGATACTATGTCGCGTGAAATCGATTTGCGGCCCAGAGTTGATTAAGAATCACCGCTTCAGGAAAGTGGAATCCATTTGGAAATCTTTAAACAAAGGACAGGAGGTATATGTTCTTTAGGCTTTGGTCAATTTTCTGCATACATTTTAATTCAATTCTTACTCTCGATCAGTGCTTCTCAATATTTTTAAAATCGCAGTGGTTTTACTGAACAAATAAATATAATAATTGAATCGGTACGACGGTTTTTGGGAGTTTTTCGGGATTTTATATTATTTATTCATTTTATAGTTTGAAAAATAAATTTCTAGCAACCTACTAAAAAACCTACAGTTTGAGAAGTGTTGCATTAGATCGTTTGATTTTTGAATTTATATTATTTTTTAAGTTGACAACTGTTGGCTTGGTTTGACAAGTTTATTGTTGAACTGTTGTGTAGAAGAGAAAATGTGTGCTTAGGGATTTAAGTTCGAAACGGCAACTGTGTGTGTTGGCTTTACAGTCTCATTTCGCTGGGCCATTCTCTCCAAAATGTATTTATTTGTTTATAATTTCCGATTTGTGTGTGAAGATATTTTTATCAATATTTTTTTGACAAAATACTTACTGTTTTTTCAATGTCACAAACTCACAACGATTCGTTGTAAAATGGGTATTTCTTTTCAATTCTTATTACCATGATCATTCGCACCATTTTAGTGTCAGTAAACAGGAAACAATTTTAAAAATATTTAAGTCAGTTCAAATTGGTCACAGTGTAGTTTTGTGTGCCAGCAGTGTTGTGATAACATTATATTGGATAATATAATTTTATTAATTATTATAGAATCTCTCAACTTATATAAAATTCCTATTTTTGTACTACCTTTAGCTTAGAAAGATTTATTACACTATTATTACTACTACTACTACTACTACTACTACTACTACTACTACTACTACTACTACTACTACTACTACCATTGTGTTCGGCGTAGCAAGTTTGAGTGTTCCTTACACTGATTGATGATTCAAATTTGAATTTTTAGATTAAATAATTTGAACTACCAAACGTGTAATTTTGGTCATTAGTTTTTTTTTTTTGCCAAGTAAATATTATGTTTGAGAATCTGAAAAAGTATTGCGAACCTGCAGTGTAAAAAAAAACTTGCTACGCTCCTAGACCATTTGGTTGATTTTGAACAACTATTATTGATCTTAATCCAGAAGCAATAATAAATTATTGGGCATGAAAATATTCTTTTTTTCGCGTATCGAGTTTAAAATACAATATGTTTTTTGAGCCTCGAACATGAAATTATAAAGTAACAGTGTTTAATTTTATATTATAAGATTCTTGCTAAGTAATTTTTTATTGTGTTTTAGTTTTATATTATAAAATTAAGTGTGAACTGTTTGTATACGATACGATTATAATATTAATTTTATGTACTAACAAATTACCTATCCCATCATGTTTTTTTTTTCATCAACCATAAAACAAAGCTATTGTATGTTTGACATGTGTACTGATTTAAACTAGAGGCTTGCGTTTCCGACCGTGTATTAATATATTTGAAATCTCAACTCGTGTGATACTGATATTATATTATATTCTTACCCACCCACCAGTGTTATGAGGTGTTACCACGTAGGTATGATTTTGAAATATCTCCAGTGAGTACATATTGATCTATGACACGAGTGTACTTTAATTATTCACGCTTATTAAACATCGTTTTTTTTTAAAACACGTTTTACGTTCGTGTTTTAATATACAAGTGAATAATAATGATCCCTAGTTTAAACCAATACAAGCCTTGTTATTCATCACTAACAGCCTTAACTATAGCTTATAATAATTTGAAAAAATCTTTCTAGTCTTCTTTTCTTTATATATTTCTATACATATACGAATAAACGTAATCAACCTACTTAATATAAATACGAATTAAAAAAAAGTAATTTACTTACCATCGAATATTTTTTCTTTTCTATCCTCGTTACATATACAATGAATTGTACGCAATAACATTCTAAACGAATAATACATTTTTTAATTACTTTAAGTTTCTAGTCAATAAATTTGTTAGTACAATTTTGTATGTCGTTTCTAATGTTACTTATAATTATTTAAGCTAAGTTCAACGGCCGATACTTTTTTTTATACCTAGTTGTGTATATTAATTCTAATGTGAAGTAGACTGATAGAATTTTGTTTAGGAATGCTTCAATTATATTTAAATTAAACGAATGGATATATATTTTAAACAGTATTTGTGTGTTATTTTTTCCTCCTTAGTCCTTAATGTAATCGTACATGTTTGCAATGGTTTCTGAGTAAGACAAGTTCTTTGAATGGTAATAGCCTTAACTAGACTTACCC
Organism: Chaitophorus viminalis; assembly: GCA_025469195.1. Taxonomy (NCBI): domain Eukaryota; kingdom Metazoa; phylum Arthropoda; class Insecta; order Hemiptera; family Aphididae; genus Chaitophorus; species Chaitophorus viminalis. The sequence goes on from JAIPRK010002028.1 coordinate 21,629, forward strand.
AAATGTTATAGAGAAAACATGAAATTACTATCAAGTTGATCACTGTTGATTACTTAAAACGAAGCTATTATTATTACTACAACTACTATTGTTACCAAAAAGCAATAATATAAGAAAAATGTATTCCTTTTAGATATTGGTGCTAGTAGAGCTGAAAAAATACAGGATTTTAATATAATATCATTAAAACCAAGTTTTGACAAATAGATTTTTTTAGAATACTCAAACTCAAAAACGAAAAATTGAAAATATTTTAAATTTTCACAAAATGATTATATAAGTGGTTTTTATACATAATTAAATTATTGAAATTCATAGGCACAATTATTTTTGAAAAGCGTTTGAAAAGCAAATATTGACATAATAATTGACATAATATTGTCATTTTTGTTCCACATTTTGTCCAAGATTAATTCATAAGCTAAAATGTTTAGTAAATATGTTGTTTTGGTGTGGACGCGCCTGTTTTTAAATGTTGTCGGTGACATTTTAAGAAACATTTTGTCGCCGACATTGTTGACAAAGTCGACGACAAATGTTTCTTGTTCTGGACGCGGCTTAATAGATAGGAGGTAAATAAAAGTTCAGGGGGGGGAATCGCATCGATAATGGTTACTGTACGGAGTCCGGGAGACTAGTCTCTGCCAACGGACGACACGTTATTCGTTGAGTATATTTGTGTAGTGCGTTATCTTGTACATTAGATCTTGTAGCGTTTTTGATCAAATATTGAAATAAATTTAAGCGCGCCCGCAGGATAAAATCCCACCAGGGGCAAGATAAAAATTACTTAAAATATAATATACTCACTAATTAAATAATAGTAGAATCAAATTGATAGTAATATTTAATAATAAAATAATATTTAGATGTTTAATAATTTGACTTAAACAATATTCTTATATTTATTAAAGTTTGTAGAATGTAGGTACATTTAAACATTATATATTCACTTCTATATATTCCCAGGGGGGCAATAGCCTCGTTGCCCCTCCCCTTGCGGGCGCCCTTGGAAATAATAGAATCAAAACATTGTACATTAGATGAATTATTGGACAATGATTTTCATTCATTTACACAAAAATTAAGTCGACCCATAAATTTTATTCACGCACTGCTACTGGGCCATAGTACCTGGAGTGTTTACCTTAAATTAAAGGGAAAAGAAATAATAAAAAAAAACGTGGGTTATAATAATAATGAAGAATGTATTTAAGTTGGTGTAGAGAAAGCTCTTTCGGGCGTAAAACTCCGACTTAATAATAAAAAAATCACGTACATTATTCCCAACACGGAAATTATTGAAAATCGTGCCTTTAAAACCGCTTCAGTTCTTCAGTAGCCCTATATATGACGTCAACATTGGAAACAATTTTGAAATTGGAATTTAATAATTTGCTTTTGGAACTTGAGTTATATGAGGGTAAGGGTTCCGGGTTCACATTATTAAAAACCGACTAAATATAAATAAATATAGACCCATTGGAGGCTCTTCATATATACCACTGCCACAGTGCCATTTGATGTTGAACGAAGAAAATTTCAACGATGAAAAATGTTTTCAGTATAGTATTTTATCAAAATACGTCACAACATCAAATCCGCGATGGTTGATGAATCATTATGACGATTTGAAAACTAAATTCAACTTCGAAGGCATAAGATATCCAACTTAATTGGGTGATGTAGAAAAGTGTTAAAAAAATAATAATACTGTGTCAATAAATGTATACGGTCTTCAGAAAAAACAAATTCTGAAAGAGAAAAAAACAGTAGCAAGTAGTAGTGCCGTACAAAGCATTTGATGAAGAAAAATTCGAACACTTTAGCTTGTTACTATTCAACGATACGGATAAGCAGTACTACTGTCTAATTACTAATCTCTCAAGTCTGATAATTTTTTTCCTTGATGTATATCCTATAAGGTGTTTTCCCCCGTTTTCTTCTTTTTGCTCTAAAATACCTCCTAGTCCTTCCAAAGATACGTCAGTAGTAATAAAAATTTCTCTTCCGTCTTTAAAATGTGCTAACGCCGGAACCGAAGTTATGGCTTATTTTAAATATTCAAAAGCGTGTTCTTGTTCTTTTTAACATTTAAATCCTATGTCTTTTTTTGTGATCTCTATAAATGGGTTTGCTATTTTTGAAATTTTTTTAATATATTTCCTATAATAAGTATATATAAGAACATAGTCCAATAAATGCTCTAATGTCCTTGCCTTTTATTGGTTATGGAAATAGTTGCACAGCCTCTATGTTATTTTTTAATGGTTTTAAACCGTCTTTTGGTATTTCTTATCCTAATATATCTATTTCTGACTGGAAAAAATGACATTTATTAGTTTTTAATTTTAAACTTGTTTCATCTAGTCTAATAAACATTTGCTCTAAATGATGTAATGCTTTTTCGAATTCGTCAACAAAAGAACATATATCGTCTAAATATGCTATTATAGACCTATATAAATATTCGCTAAAAGTTTGATTAATAATTCTTTGAAAGATAGGCGCTGAATCTTTCCAACCCTGCGGTATCCGTTTAAATTGAAATAACCCGAAATCCGTTGTAAATGCTAATTTTGAGCGGTCTTCTTATTTTACTGAGATTTGGAAATTTCCCTGTGCCATGCCTATTGTGAAAAAATATTTCGCTCCTTCTAATGCTCTTAATATGTCTTGGGCGCGTGGTATTGGATGTCTATCACTTATTGTTTGTTTATTGAGTTTCTTAAAGTCTACCAAAATCGATATTCTCTCTTTTGTTTTATAGGTATTAGAAAAACTGACGCTGCATAATTACTTTTGCTAGGTTCTATTATATCGGCTTTAACTATTTCCTTAAAAATTTGAAAAATTTTCGTTTTTTGTAGATTCTATACGGTACCTGAAATATTGGATTTACCGAACTTAATTTTACTTCACATTCCTCAACTTTTTTCCCTAATATATTCATACGATTAACTTCTTCCGTAAGTTGATCAATATTTAATAAAAAGTTTTCAGTGTGATCTTTATTTTTTTTTTTTTTCATTAATTACTTTATTTTTCTAAAAATCCTGTAATTTAGTCACTTGTAAATTTAAAAGATCTATGTAATCGCTAATTATCGGGCCTCTGTTATTAATTCTATATTGCATGAGTTCGTATTTTTTTAAAGTTGTATTAAACTGCATTGAAATTGTATGCAGAATGTTTTCCCTAAGTCCCTTTAAAATACAAATGCATATATCCTCCTCTTTCAAATGAGCATCAATTTGTCTGTACAAACTTTCAATTTCGGTCACGAAACTTGTGGCTGACTCTGACTCTCCCTGTCTTCAATTTTCTAAATTTGTTTTTAAAAAAGTAATATAACTAATGGGTAGATTTTGATTAATAAAAGCATCTTCGATTACATTCCATGTCCAGCCTTCATTCAAATTTTTTAAATTGTCTAAAAAATTGCTTCAGTTCCTTTTACAAATATCGGTAGGAATTTAAGTTTATCCCTCTCACTCCAGTCATTAAAAACTGTAATATAATTGTATATGGGTTTAAAAAAAATTTTACGTCCTCACTGCCTGTAAAATAGTCGGGTGTCATTTGTAAATTTCTTTACCTATTTGTCATATTGTATTTTGTTTGATTAAGTTCGATTTATTAATTGTTGTGTATTAATTTTCTAGGTCATTAGATACAATTTCTTTGTCTTGTGGTTTGTTTTCTAATATTTCTCTTAAAAGAATTTCATTGGATATTTGTTTTATAGTATTAATGTCATCAGTTTTAAATTATTTTTAGTTAATTCTAAATTATAATTTTTATTACAACTTGTTTGATTCATATAAATTATCGGGTGGATTATTTATGTAATGATTTTGACAACTGTCAATGATATTTTCAATTTTATTAGTTATGTCCTGTAGGTTATTATCAATAGTCCCATATAATATTTTAGTTTCCTCTAATTCCTCATTCCTCAATAAGTTATAATATTCACTGCCTTCCTCTAAATCTAAATTATTAATGTCAAGTTTATTTTCTACTGAGATATTTATTAGGTATATCTTGTTTTTCTTTTTCATTTAATGTATCGCTTATATCGTCGAGTTATATTTTATCTTTAAATATTTATATAGTCTAGCTCTTTATTCTTGGACTGTTCATATTGATTTTAAATTTTGTAAATTACAAATTCCTATTCGTTCATTTTTTATTGTAAATTTCCGTAAATGTTGTTGTTCAAAATTCTAAGTTATTATTTTTACTCATGTCCTGTAATATTGTTTACCTATTTAACTAAAATTACCTTTTAAAAATAATTTTGTAAATGCTTTTACCTATTCGTTAATATCAGTTATTTTAAAAAAAATTACAAATACAAAATAATTTTTATATAATTGTACACAGACTCGCGCACAAAATATTGTAAGTAAAATGATTACTTACCTTGATTTTTGTTCATTACAAAAACATCTAGATGGTTGTCCAAATCACTTGAACAATAACACCGTCGAAATTTACCGCTCGCGTCCTGAATACAAAAGCTTTGCTTGCCGTCAAATTTGAATACACTGTTTATAGATTCGTCGGGATTATCCGTGTGTATAGATAACCGTACACACAAAACTTAAAATACACGATCACACACACACACACACCCACATACACAAATTAACTGTCACCGAGTAACGAGCCGTAATTGGGCGCCACTTTGTCGTATACACCAATTGAATCGATGTATGTGATGTATGTGACACATACACAAAATAAATTTAGTCAATACTTAAAAGAGCATCAACTCCCTATAATGATCGAGTCACACGATCACTATCGGAGTCCTTTATTTATTTTAGACTTCTGTCATTATATTCTACATAATATACGTAAACTTACTGACTAAGATAATTTTAACAATAATAAATTTCTACTGTACAATCTGTTGGACACGACAGTTCTCACGACCTAGCTATAATTTGTTCAGCGTTGAGATTGTTGTTAAAATTACTTAATACTACAAGTTATAGAAGAATGTATTGTAAGCAAATAATTATTTCTTATTGCTAATGTTTTATTTGGTTGTTATTAATTATTATTAAACAGAAAAGTTGATTTATTTACATAACATATGAAATTCTAAAGGCACAATCTGAACATAAAAATGTAGATATTAAACATTTCTGAAGATAAAGTTAAGGAATAATGTGTTTGTAAGTAAACAATTATTTCTGATCTCTGATGTTTTATTTGGTTGTCATTAATTATTATTAAATAGCAAAAATGATTTATTTACAATATATTTGAATTTCTTAAGGCAAAATCTGAATATGAATTTGCAATAAATATTATTTCCGATTATAAAGTTAATCAAGAAAGTGTTGAAAATCACATAACAGTGGTTCAACATGCAGATGATAAGGCCATTGAAATAAATTATGAATGCAAAGTTACGGTATGTCATTCGACTTCCAAGATACTCTGAACAATTCTAATAAAAAAGTTCACATTAAAAATGAAAGTACGCATATTTTTTTAGATTTTTGTTTGAATAAACAAAAAATCAAATTATCTAATGAGAGTGAGCCTTTGCAAAAATATTTATCCTTAGTAAAATATTTTTATTGATGAAAGCTAAAAGCATATCAAACATTCATTTATCTATTGTTCCATCTATTTAATATCTACTATGCGCATGAATATAATTAAAAATTACAATATATAAGGTAATTATCAGATCAGTTCTTTTATATGCGTGTGAAATATGGCCAACGTCAAAAGGAGACAAAGAAAAATTAGCAATACTCGAAAGAAAAATATTAAGAAGAATATTTGGGCCAAAAATAAATAACATCACATATCAATATGAAAAAAGAATTAATATAGAAATACAACGGTTATATAAAGAGCCAGACATAGAGCAGTATTAAAGAATAGGAGAATGGCATAGGCCGGTCATGTATGGAGGTCAAATAGTCTTCTGATAGAGGTTTTAAAATGGAATGCCCAGGGGAAAAGACCACTTGATAGGCCAAAACAAAGGTGGATTGACAAAGTGGAGAAGAATTTGGCAGAGATTGGAATAGGAGATGGAGAAAAAATAGCACAGGACAGAGACAGATGGAAGCTAGTTTGTGTTGCGATAATGGGCCTCAATGGCCTTTAAAAACCGAAGAAGGAGAAGAAGATACGCATGAATATGTAGTCAATATTTCTGATTATAAAGTTAATCAAGAAAGTGTTGAAAACGACATGACAATGGTTCAACATGCAGATGATATGGCCACTGAAAAAAATTATGAATGCAAAGTTAGGGTATGTCATTAGACTTCCAAGATACTCTGAATAATCCTAATAAAAAAGTTCACATTAAAAATGAAAGTATGCATATTTTTTTAGAATTTTGTTTAAATAAACAAAAAATCAAATTATCTAATGAGAGTGAGCTTGTGCAAAAATATCTATCCTTAGTAAAATATTTTTATTGATGAAAGCTAAGAGCATTTCAAACATTAATTTATCCATTCTTCTATCTATTTAATATCTACTATGCTCAGGAATATGCAATCAATATTTCTGATTATAAAGTTATAAAAGAATGTGTTGTAAATAAACAATAATTTTTTATTTCTGATTTATTAGGTTGATCTTAAATATTATTATATAGCAAAAATGAAATCATAATGTCTTATTATAAAGTTAAAAAAAATGTGTTGTAAGTAAACAATTATTTCTTTTTCTGATATTTTATTTGGTTGTTATTAATTATTATTAAATAGCAAAGATGATTATTTAATATTATAATTCAATTACTTAAAGCACAAATATCTAGACTTTAAGTCTTATACTATGAATAGTTAATGTAAATCTTGTTGCAAATGGTCACATGTGTAAGGTCTCTCTATGGTATTCGTTCCATGATGAATATTTAATTTGCTTTTATTTATTTATTATTTACCAGAAACGTAACACACATTAGATGTGTGTGTGATATGTGTGGCATGCGTACTGAAATGATAATTCAACAAGGTTTTCGTTCCATATGATTTAGCGCAAACCTTGCACATGTAAGGTCTCTCTCCAGTATGCGTTTTATGTGAACAGTTAAATTGCTTTTATTTATATATCTGTTTCTATACTGTCCGAGAAACACATCATTATTGGATCGTCCTCCAATACTTGTCTTCTCCTTTCCAAAAAAAGTTGATTCGGGAACTAAAGTCTAAAAATAAATTTTTTAAAAGTATAAAATTTAATTCTTCTGAATACACTATATATATATATATATATATATATATATATATATAAAAATATACATGCATGTATAAAGGATTAATGTATTATAGTCATTGCTATGACTTTATATACGTAAGTTATTCATATATCTTGATGATTCATCAACATCAATTTTTATTGCTTAATCCATATATTAATTAAATAATTAATGTGATCAAATTTAATGTATACTATATATTATAAAAAAACTATTAGTTCATATGAAAAAAAATTCTAAGAATATGTATACACCTTAATTTTTTCCATCTTTTTCTCGTTGACTTCTTTACTTGTGTCATTGATCTAAAACAAAAAAAATTATAAATACTCGTTTAATATGCAATTACTTATAAAGTTAAATTAACTAGTGTAAGCTGTGAGCTAAATAATAATTTGACAGGATTTAATGAATATTTTTTAAATAAAAAAATATTTAATACCAAATAAGTTAATATATTTTTTTTGTATATAGAATACCCTGAATACCTACTTAAAAGAATTGAAATAATTTAATTTTTAAAATAATTTACTTATTTTCTGAGGATATGTATGTGAAAGAACAATTTTTTATTACACACCCATGTTATTTATTTGAATGTAAATTCTTATATCAAATAGTTATACACCAGAGAAATTAAAAACAAATAGTTTAAGGAAAAGAAAAATTACATATATAACTAAATGATTTGGTATTCAATTATACTATCAATACTCACAATAAACTATTTATTTCTATACTTCCTGTATTATTTGAAATTAATGTGGAAACAACAACTTTTGATGTTTAAAAATATTAATAATTATTTATTAAAATAAAATTTTCAATAACATTTATTATTATGAAAATAACAACCAATTCAGGTAATATATAAACATACCTATTAGAATACATGATAAGATATTATTAAACAATCAGTAACTACATAACATTATTTATTTTTATATTGATACATTGACTAAATAGCAAGTATATTACTTCTTGTTCCTTGGATATTATTTAAAAATATAAATAATGAAATGGGTTTTGAAAATACGAATGTTATTTGAAAAAAGCCATTTCATTGTTTGTAAATTTTTATGGATTTTATAACGTAAAGTATCCAATTTTAAATAATACTACTATTTGTATGATGTTTACATATCAATATTTAAGCAAAATTAAATGTAATATAAATGTTATCAAGAAATAGAAAACCTAAATTGTAACTATTAGGAATTCTTGAATTCAAGTAAATGTCTTGTTTGTTCACAGGTAGCGATTTAGACACATCATTAATACAACACCAATCTGTAAACTAAAATAAAATAACTGCTTTCCAGATATCTACCTACTCTACAATTACCAAACATTTTATAAATAGTATAAAAATGTCGAAAAAAAAAAGAATTTAGTTTTTAAATTTAGAGCAACTCAAATGTTCCCACAGAGACCACCGTCTCGAATGTGATCCGTATGATCTAAGTACTTAAGCGCCAAATTAAAGGAAAACAATCAAGACTTGACAAATATTTAATATACAAATATATTATAACACCTCTATAATAATACAACAAATCACATGTGCGGTGGATAATACTCAATCGCAATATTATCACAATAGGCATAATACTCGTATATTTAAATAATTATTATACGTTTGCTCATCTGGCACAAATGACAGGTACGTAAATAAGTCTCCAATAAAATTTATAATATAAGATAATTACAATACACGAAACCAAAACCAAAAAATCGCACGTTTCGCCCTCGACCGTTCGTGGCATAAACACTTATACTGCACACATAACCTATAAACGCCGTTCAAACAACGGTCGAACGCGTAGTGATAATTGCCGCCGCCCGCCGCCATAGACATAATAGACATAATAGAATGGACTATTGTTTGAGAGAGATAACTTAATGTAATAATTCTAGCATGTTGCGCTCTGCATAATTTTTTAAGCCAAAAATCATAAAATTACATAACAAATAACTATGTAGACAGAAAAGACTTTGAAAGTGCTACACTCCGAGGAGGTCTTTGGCGGCAGGAACAAACATTGTTGGATGTAAATCAATGTAATCAATATCAGTCAAATACAGAAAAAGGCAAAATCGTCAGGAACATATTTAAAGAATATTTTAATGGTGTAGGCAGGGTAGATTTCCAAGAAAGGATGATAAATGTATTGGGAGTCTAAAATTTGTAATATAATAAATTATTTTTTTTTTGCCTGTAAACTGGAAGTAGGTACTAAGTACACACACGTGTTATCACGTTAACCTCAATATACCAACTGAAATCCGCCTGACAGTCGTGCTACACACCATGGCTTAAATATACTAAATATAATAAGTTATTGCACTAGTACCCCCACTATATCATTTTATTACGTTAAGGAATTAAAATGGCAGCGTAAAGAGCAATGTTTTGATTGGCTGTGTATAATCAAAAATGGCGGCATATTTAAAATGTTTAAATATTCAACATTCATGAAGTTGTTATGAACCCCGATTATTATTATAAATATTATTATAACTACATATAAAATTATTATTGTTAACCTAGCCATAAGTCTTTATATTTATCTTTATTTTATATGTTGGGACCACGATTAAATCGTGGTTGGGACTAATGCGGAGTAATCACATTTCATCCACCGGACGTCTAACGCCGTCCATCTGGACAGTCAGTCGTTATATACCTAACCAACCTTATGAATAGTCTCTAAGTGTAATATAAATATTTAATAAGAACGACTCAAATAAATAAATTACTGTTTAGTAACTTATTTAGTCATCTTTTTCAGTATCTTAAATTTTAAATTAAAATATAAATTTAACTAAACAAATAATAATAGAAACTGTGTATACATAACATGTATTATTCAAATATAACAACATAATATCAAACTAAATATAATTAAAATAAAAATATATTAGCAACAACTTTAAATGTTCACCAAATCTTTATATTGGCATTCTCTATACATGGTTAAGCTTTCAAAGTATTTTGACATATTTTGACATATTTATGGACAATTTAAATTTTCGATTTTTGTAAAAATTTTTTTTTTAAACATCTATAAAATTTATTTAGCTGTCCGAAAACTCTTGAAAATTTAATACAAGCTTTAATATAAGTTGTACTTATCGCTACTAAAAATTATTGGAGATCATTTAACTCCAATTTTTTTTATAAGCCCATAAAGCTCAAATTTGTATAAAATGTGTATAAATCACGATGATTTATAAGTTATTTTGTAGTTGAAAATTCATAAAATTTTTTCACTTTATACTTAAGGATTAAAATTTTAACACTGGGTTACACATAAGTTACTCTTCAAAAATCTATAAAGCAATTTTTACTGGAGTTTAAGAGAAAAATTTTATGACCGTTTGAAATCTAAGTTTTTATGAAATTGTAAAAGATAATTGCATTATATTTCAATTTAAATATAAAATACTATATTATTTTATACCCATTTTAGACCATCATATCATTTCCGTTCAGAATCATTATTCGTATACAATGATAC
>JAIPRK010002029.1:0-32371 GCA_025469195.1 Chaitophorus viminalis
TAATAATATAGTATTTTATATTTAAATTGAATTATAATGCAATTTCGTAAAAATTTAAATTTCAAACAGTCATAAAATTTTTTCTTTTCAGTCCAGTAGAAATTTTTTTATATATTTTTGAAGATTAGCTTATGGACAACCCAGTGTTAAAATTTTGCACCTTAAGTATAAACAGAAAAAATTTTATGAATTTTCAACTACAAAATAACTTGCAAATTATCGCGATTTTAACATATTTTATACAAATTTGAACTTTATGAGATTATAAAAAAAATTTGAGTGAAACAATTTCCGATATTTTTTAGTTACGATAATTTAAACTTATTATAAACTTTGTATTAAATTTTCAAGAGTTTTCGGCCTGCCAATTAAATTTCATAGATGTTTAAAAAAACATTTTTTTATAAAAATCAAAAATTTAAATTGTCCATAAATAAATCAAAATATGTCAAAATACTTTGAAAACATAACCACGTATAGAGAATGCCAATTTAAAGATTTGGTGAAAATTTCAAGTTGTTGCGGTTTTTCGTTTTTGAATTAGAGCATTTTAAAAAAATGTATTTTGTCAAAACGTGATTTTGGGTAAAATTTCCCGTTTTTTTGTAATTTTTTTATCGTTTTTTATCGATTTTTTTATAAAGTATTAAAAAAATTGGATTTTTGACTTGCCCAAGTACCATCTACATTCACTTTCCTTTCAGTAAAGTTGCTGTTTAAGCAAATCGGAGCATTTTTACTGTCAAAAAAGATGTCGTCAGACAAAAAAAAAAAACACACATCATTGTAAAATCAATAGATTCCATCACTCCGTTCAAAATCTAAAAAAAAAATAGTTTTATCTCAAGTTTAGTATCTCGTATTATGCTACATTATAAATTGAATTAATATTTTTAGAACAAAAAATTGGCAATTTTCAGCATTGTTATGTCTAAATCATTTAATATTATATATTCGGCGATTATATGCACCGTAATGACGCAATCTCTGATTTTGGTCCTCTATTTCAGTTTTATTTTTACAAAAATGCATGGCTCTTTTTAAATTTTTCGAAAATAATAAAATAAAAAGTTATTTTTTTAAATTCTCTAAAAAAATATAAAAATTAATCAAAATAAAAATATTTATACTTCTTATTTCTGCGATTCATATAAAAACATAATTTTATTATCTTCATTATCTCAGGATGTATGGTAAATGGCAATTGGTATATTTTTATGGGACTATATGTATAGATTATGTTAGTTCTGTTGTTTTTATGCTTCTTAATTCGAAAATATTCTCGTATTTTAGTTATACTGGGAGTACTGATTCAGTCATCAATCATTCACTTAATGTTTTATAATAATAAAATAGTCAATAATAATATTCAAATTTTATAATTATGAATGTATCTTGATTTATATAAATTTATGTTAATTGGGAATATAAATATTATATTATATTATATATGCATTTATAGATTCTATAATATACTATAGTCTCTATATACTTTATAGTCTTTAGGTACTATGGACCTCTAAAATGTTCGATCTAAGAATTTCAGGAATAGTTTACAGTAAGAAATACTGGCTGTATGACATAAGAGCCAAAGGTACAAAAATTACCTATCATTTGCACCAAAATCTGTAGGGCATAAGCGCCAATCTAATATTGTATACCTGTTTTATCAAACATATGACATAAGCGCCAAAGGTGCAAAAGTTACAAATAATTTGCACCAAAATTAAAATTTTATGTAAAATATAATAAAATACGATATACAATATGCATGCAAATAAATATAAATTTAATAAATTGGTCGTGATTTAATAAAAAAAAATGTCAATAATTTAATAAATTAGTTGATTTTTTAATCCTACTTTTTTCATATATTCTAAATGATTTATTTCACCATCCTGATATTTCTTTCATTGTACAATTATTTCTTCGTGAGATACCCTTAATTTATTGTTGGTAGGAGAGTTCATAAATAAATATGTTTCGCTTTGTAATTTTAATAATACATAAATTACTATATGGACGGAATAATGAGCCAAAATTTAATTTAATTTTAATTTTAAATTTCGATGATACGATTCAGCTGCATTTGTAGTTCGTATAACCTCATTATCCGGAATTTCAGCCCAAATTTTAGATGGAAATATACCAGAATCAATGTACGTTTCTAAAATCTATATTTTTGCTCTTTAAATAATATACACACAACACCTTTATTCGTAATAGTTTTTGTAAAATCCATTTAACGAATGATGCTTACACGAATGCTACAAAGTAGGTACTAACTACTAACAATATGTTATAACACAAAACTGCTCAATCATTGTCTATGTGACAATCTATCGTAATCAGATATATAATCTAATTGTCGATATTTGTCAATTAAGATTAAACGTTTGGAGTTTTTGAACGATATAGTTCTAAAGTTCTATCTATTATTTAACATCTATTAACCGTGGAACACAGGTAGGTACCTAGGATTTTGGCGCTTTCGTACGATACAATTTTGGCGCTTTTGAACGATACAACTTTATTTTTTCTTATCTGATTTTGGTGCTTATGTCTTCCATCGGAAATACTGAATCACCTTTGTATGACCGTATAGACTATAGAGCACATATTGTTATGTATTGTTAATCAATGATATATAAGGCAATATATTAAGTACAAACCAAAATGTATTTTCCATATCACGTTGACAAGAGAAAAGGGTTATACATGTTTATTGATTGTTTTCTGGTAAAAATCATTATATTTATGTAACTGGTACACAAATAAACCAAATAACCACATAATATTATAAAAATTCCAACAAATATCTTTATATTAGGTATGCATATTGTAGCTTACAATCATGAATTATTGACCGACAATAATTGTTTGATAATAATATAGAATATGGGAATACTAATATTTGGAATTTTGAAATACTCGTAATGTAACTTAGTAGTTAGGTTAGCTTAGGGTAGTGTAATACATACTTATAATATAAATGCATTACTATGTATCTCTATATCGTTTGGTTGTTTGGTATGTAAATGCGTATAGGTATATGAATGTATAAATAATATAGTTGTGTATATTTGTTTAGCCATTGGGTGCATACGTAATATTAATTTATTCTAGGTTATTTTTTTCCTCGAGGCTCAAATTAAAAATAATGGGGAACATTCCGTTTAAAATATTTTTAAGGATATAAATCGTAAACATATTTAACCCGTAAAAATGGTAAGAATATAAAAATAAAGTATTTATTATTTTACATTCTGATTATTGATCAGAAATATTTTTTAATAAAATGAATCAACACTGTAGCCAAGAGTAGGGTACATTATAATATTTTCATTCCGCATTTATATGTATTTTGTCTATACCAGACGACTAAATAATTCACTGGATAGCTACTATCCATCCATATGTTGCATTTACATAATAATACAATTTGTAGATAAATAACAATAGACAGTTGATATTGCAGTGATACTGTGAAATTTTTTTTTAAAAACCTATTAATTATTATGTCCGTTGGTAAAAAAAAAAAACTTTATAATAATATTATTATATATGTAATCGATTTGTATTGGTTATTTTATTGTGATTTATATATAATTAAAATGATCTTACAACCCGTGTACATATTACCTATGTTGTAATAACATAACGTCCCACACATGGACGTGCACATGTTACATAGATTCGGCTGTGTAATGCACAGTGTAGTGTTCGTGATATCTCTACCCGGTGGCAGTTGCCCGTAGATGATTGCTGGCGGGAGGTTTATGGCACGCGACTACCGCTGCGGTTCGATACCCCGCGCTGCGCCGGCCCCGTCACATCCACACGTCGGACTCTACACGCTATCGCCGTCACTGCCGCGTTCGCTCCGAACCGAGGTGCCTCTTCAACCATTTATTAAACCCGTCACGCCCGTTCCGGATAAGCCCTAGAGACCCGTAACCCTCTCTCCCTAACACCCGTTTCTCCAGTCACCGGAAGTTGGACCGCAGTAGGCTTAATGCCCGTAGGATCAGAAAAAAAAAGTCTGAATATATAATGTATATTGTATATATAGATACAGGAGTATATTTGAGAGAAAAAGAGAATGAAAAAAAATAGCAGAAAAATAACTCCGTGTATACAGGATATATAAAGCTTTCTTGTTCACGTTGATAATTTTTTTTTTTTTATTTAGAGATTATTAAGTCTTAGAGTAGAGTGCATAAAATGCTGGCGATGAAAACGAAAAATCTTCTAACTATACGATCTATATAACGTGCGCAAGAGAAATCAACAGAATTCTGTTGAGCACCGTGTATTATACAATCATATTAATCCGTATACTATGACCGCTACTATATAGTAATTTTATATACATATATGTTCATATTATAATATATCATCGATACGGTGTACGTATTTTGTATTGCGTTTCGGTTTTTTTTCTCTACATTTTTTTTTTATGCTCACTGTACCAACGATATCAGTAGGTGGGTATATAGTAGAATATATACATGTCATTATCGTTTACGACCGGTTACGGGATCCGTTACGCGTTGTGCCCGATGGGCGCGTGCGGCGGGTGAGCATGAGCAGGAGCAGAAGAGAAGGTGGAGGTGGAGGTGGAGGAAGAAGAAGAAGAAGAAGTTATAGTCGCTGTCCGACACCTGTGACCGGGCCTCTGCCGCCGCCGTTTCCACCCATAGTGTAATTACAGTGCACGCCATAAAATCCCCGGAACGCCGCACAGCGCTTTATGTGGCGTGTGGCGATGGCTGTGGCGGTGGTGGCAGCGCGCGGTGGCTTCGGCGGCGGTGGTCGTTGGGTATGCTTTGTGTCGAGGCGCGTGTACTCATTACACACGCCGCCGGGGCCCCCGCGCATCCGTTCTCGGTGGAAAACGCTGACACGGTCTGTCGCGTACAGCGTATCTGATTTACAACGAAACATTCTGTACGGTTTTAATTGTTTTCTGTTATTTTTTGACTATTTTTCATATGATTTTATTTTTCCATTTTTCATATTCGAAATAAAATCCCCACGCACTTTTTTCTCGCCGTCAACACGCGATATCGTAAACTAGTGCGGATATATTTTCAGAAATAACTGCAGTTCCGTATACATATAGCTGGTACACTACAACACTATTACGTTTCGACGAGATGATATATGTATTAAAATATGTTTAGACCATAAGGTTATGTTTTATACTTATAAGACAGGCCAAGTCAGGAAGGAAGTAATAATATACAAAACAATGAATATATAAAGATAATAAAATATTCAAAAAATTACATCGCAGTTTCTAGGTTTGCTACTATGCAACTCATGTAATTTAAAACAAATATAATGATTGTTTTTTGAAAAAATTACATTTCAATATATATATATATATATATTAAACACGCAAACGTAAAAGTATTTGAAATAATTATATTCATACTGTGAATTTTATTTTTTCGTATTGGACTTTTCACCAAAAATCTCTTATAGAATTATAGATTATATATAATTCGGAATATAACCCGGAATTATAGATGCATATTGCGTTTTATTACTCCTCCTCCTTAGTCACAAATGCATTACAATATCATTCATTAATGGATTATTTTACATTCAAGCAAATATCAATCTGGATTTCACTTTTAGAATTTGAATAAATAACGTGTTACTATATAAAATACCAACGCTTTAATTTATTTTCGAATTCATTATTATTATTTTTTAAAAACAACTGAATTTAATTACACAGATAATTTATTTTTATTCAAATGTATATTATATATTGATTTCATCGAAAATATTGATGACATTCCATGCATAACATAAAAACTGAGCTTTATTTATTATTTTATATATTGATTAATAACAACTCACCTGGTATACAATTCAAATTTTAATGTAATAATCATGATACTTAATAATATACTTATAAGTACAAACCTACTTTTTTTAAAAAAGAAAATGTGTATACACAAATGTTGTTCGCGTATATAAATATTTGTGATAAATTTTCTATTTTAGAAATAATTCAAACATCTTAGATCATTATCAAACTATCTAAAAATGAAAAACAAAATCAAATTTCGTTAATTTACTATAATATTGTTTTGCTTTATTATAATAAATTTCATTAATATTTAGAATGCCATAAGAAATTATTTGATATGATCAAATGATGGAAACAAATTTGACAATTTTCGGCTAAATATCAGATTTTAAAAAGATCTATTGTTTTTATTCTTCGAGGTAAGACTACTTTTTGAATTTGTACTTATAGTTAACATACAAATTTTTAAATTGTTATAACTTATAACTTATAAGTAATTAATTTAAATATTTGCACATAGCATCCAAAATACTTTGAGTGTTAGACAACAATATTTTTCCTGGAATCCTCTGCAATTAATATTTCGTATAGAACTTGTTCCAATAATTTAAATTTTAAATATCACGCTCGCATATCAGAGGCAAAATCAATTCTAGTGTGCTTTATTTACCTGTATCCTACTTATTTGAAGGGTATAATAATTGTGTTATTATTATTATTAATATTATTATATAGTAGTTTCATTTTTCGGTACCTATAGACTTGAGACACTAGGTATCGACGGTTCTGTCGTATACATATACGAATATATCGTAACCTCGTCGGCAAATATTCAAATCAGGCATTTTCCTAAACGCTTAGGCAAATACCTAGTCAAAGGATTAATATTTGTTTAACTTAAATTAGAAATTTAGTTGAACGCTTTGGCGTTATATGACCAGGCGCTGCTTATATAACTTAAGACACCTAGGCAGATAGTAAAATCGTATAAAAATGAAATCCTTTGACTATTTTCGTAGACATTTAATAAAATGCCTGATTTGACTATTCGCCCATGACAAATTATAATATATTATATTATACTTAATATAGCACAATACCGCTGTACCAGTCGACTCAGTTGGATGTTTTTTTTTTTAACGTATATCTATCGTTTTAAAAAATCTTATAGTTCACAGTTTCACAATAGTATAAATCCCTCGGAGATATAGTTTTTTTTATTTTTTATTTATTTTTTTTTGTCATATTTCGCACAGGCATATATATATATATATATATATGTAAGGGTAGGTGAAACGAGGGGATTTCTCGTATAATTTAATATCACCGTGAGGGTGGTGGGCGTGCCGTTGGCGCCCAAAGCGCGCGCGGGTCGTCGGTGGCGTCACGGCTATTACACCGTTCACGCGCCGGAAGAGTACGGTGCGGCGGGGGCTAGGGATTGCTGGCGGAGAAGGTGACGAGACGGCCGACGTCGGGGTGAATTTGACGGGAGGCGGCGTGGGGTTGAACCACGGTCGGCGGGAGAGAGGTGTCGACACTGCGGTCGGGTCACCCGTGCCGCCGCCACCGCCGCCGCCGGCGTCGTCGAGTTCTCGCTTCTCTCATTACCGTCGGGAACCGCCGCCGCGACACCGCCAGGCCAGCAATTGTAGTAGTCACACGTCAGATGCGCTTGCAACATCATGTGACGTCGTCCTACTTTGTTATTATAAAGCGCGCGCGTGTTGATGATGACAGGAAAATGTGAACCGGACTCCTTGCCTGTCGTACCAGTGTCGTCCGAGACGTCCTCCGCGGGAATCCACGATAACAATAACAACGCGTCTTCTACGGCAACCTCGTCGCCTGTTACGGCCACCGTGCATCCCTTTAGCAAGAGGGAACCCATCGTCACCAGCAGCTCCTCATTGATATTCTCACAGAGTTCTAACCAAAAGGATGGTAAAAGGGTAATATATACATTATTATTATTTTTGTTTTATTTTTTTTTTCAATTTTATTTTTAACAATATTACGTACTTAATAATATACTTACGTATATTATTATTATTATAATATACACTAATATACATATACTTTTATAGTTAGTTATACATATTTTTATGTAAATATATATTATTTTATCGTAACGAAATTATGATTATAAATGTGACATGTGTGTATTATACACGTTTTGATACGTTATAAAGTTCGTAAAGTTAAGGCGACAATTCGATTTAATATTTAGGTAAACAAACGTCAACATTAATTCCAATATTCGAGGATATATATTAAGAAATAATATTTTTAAACCATATAGTCATCCTACAGGAGATATTATAGTTTGGATTTCAATTTTATAACTGCACATTTCAATTAAAAAATAATTTACGGGGATTAATGAATATAAAAAATTTGCCTATAGTTATTATAGTTATTTGAAGAAGTGACTATTACAATTGAATTCATACTATGTATTGTCTAAACAATCAAATTTTCAAATCAACATTTTCGAAAAGAAGACCAACTTTTAATCTTTCAGGGTTGTCTTATCGTATAGCATCGGAATATACACGGCACACGTGCAAGTTAAACGAATATCTCATATTTAACGATATTATCTTGCTACTTTATACTAAGTTTTGTAAATTAAACACAAAAAGCTAGTATGAACTTTATGATGTGAATATTTATTATAAAGTTTAATTTATAAAGTTTTATGATATTAAAACTTGGAACTATTTTTAACGGTTTTGTAGGTATTTTGAATTCTAGATAATTGTATTTAGATTTTAAACTCAAAATCTATTGTCATCTTCTTTATGCAAGAATATAATATATTATTATAAATTATTTTAAAAATTTACTTATTATTTATGTGTAAATTAATATTTTATTTTGATATTTATCAAATACATGCGTAATCCATATGAATATATCACAATCTAAATATTTGAATGAACTTGATTTATTATTGCGGGCTATAAACTTTTAACAAATGAATTATGAAACATATTAATAAAATGAAATGATAATTTTATTTCTTTTCTTTTGAAATGTAGGTAAATTCTATCCAATATCGATACGAGACGCAATTTATTTAAGAATATTATTCCAATTTTATTAGTTTTATTAAAACGATAAATTAAAAATATTTAACTTGTTTCAAAAGAAAAAAAATGTTTTATAAAAATGATATATTATTTAAGTATTATTATCATTGATGTTTAATTTGTACATTTGTCTAATAACAAGAGAAGGATTTTTAGTTATCAGATGTGTCTTAAAAATAAATATGAACACATATAGAGTTCACAGTCTGATCTTAATTGATACATTTAGAAAAACACAACACATTTATAAACTATAATTTTTACCTAAGCATTCTAATCATTAATATATTTATATAAAATATTATAATGAAAACATTAAAATCTTAAGCAGTATGTTTAGGCTCAAAGAGTTGATGAGAAGTAAACTGAGTTTAACTCTGCTGGTTTCTCAAATTTATTGTTAGTATTGCGCTACTTTTTATTAATATTATAAAAATACCATCAAAATAATTTTTTTGGGGGGTTAGAGAAAAGTCCAAAAACTCGATGAGTTGACTTTCTTTCCTATTCGTAGCTACATTTCACTGCTGTGAAAATATTATAATCAAAAAAATATTGAACTATCCTTGGATAAGAACACAATGTTTTATATATTTATGTTTTTAAATATGATTACAAATTACTTAAAACCATAGTTATATTATTTAGTATTCGTACATATGTTATGTTATTACTATTATTGCACCAAATTTTCTAAATACCTCTGTAGGTCTATTCTTTCGTAATAATGTATAGCCAAATGACAATTTGCAGAGGATTTCAGTTTATATCTATGAGTTATTTGTTAATAAAAAACCGTATTGCTTATACTAATACAATATGTATATATTTAAATATCAATCCAACTCGATGTAATCGATATGATTTTATATGTACAATTATACCGCGGTATAGTTTAGTTTTGAATTATCTAATGGGCTGGAACAATACTTATATAATATGATGTACGTATGTATGATGTAGGTATCATTTATGCATACAAAGACATTAAGTATGAGTGCATTTTATTTCGAGCTCAACGATGTTTAGAATGAAATGAATTATTAAGAGTTCGTTTTCGTTTCAGCGGTTCAATTAATGCTATTAGTTTCCAATAAATTTCGTAAACTACGATCTTTCGTAATTCGCAGTTTCAGCTTTTTCCAACATCCTCGTAACGCTGGATCTATTATTTTATTCACGCGAACTATATTGTGTTCGAATGATGTTTAACAGTTGTGAGTTGTGACGCCACCAAAAAAACATGTTTCGTTCTACGTGCAGCATCTATAGTGTATACGAACAACGTCGACTTTGACCGTAGAAAACCGAAGATTATTTAAATTTACAACCCGAACGCGGACCCGATCGGGTTGACACGAAACCTGGTAGACGAGTGTCACTCGGGGCCCTCCCCGCCGCTGCCGACGCCGCGATGGTCCGGATGTCGTGTCCGTGGTCGTCGTCGGTGCGAGGGCCGATGAGGAGTGAGGAGGGAAACCGTCGTGGAGTCGTTGACGCGGCGGAGAGGCAGCGGCGGCGGCGGTTATAATAATAAAACCGATCCCGGCGGCCAGTCGGTCGGGTTAGCGTGCGCGCGCGCCGCCGCCGCCTTTTATGAGTTGCCTACGCGTGTGAACATTTTCGTTCCCTTGCTGTCCCCCGCCGCCGTCGTGCGTGCGCGATCAGTGGCGCGCGCGCGCGACCGTGTGTGATATCTGGTCGTCCGTGCTGCCGGTAATAATAATTGCAGCAGCCGCGGATATCGGCAGGCGGAATGGTTTACGTGCGTCGTGTGTGTGTGTGTGTGTGTGTGTGTGTGTGTGTGTATGTGTGTATAAGCGTGACGGTAGGTGGCCATCCGCCACTGATGCGGCGCGGGTGTTTGTGTTGTGCGTGTACACGCGTCGGTGTTGGTGTTGTGTACGCGCGCGTGTGTACATTTATGTGTGTTCGCGTGTGCGTGTGTGTTGGGCGGCGCGGTGGTGGCGGCGTCGTTTGTTGTTGTCTGCGTGTCTACCGGACCTTCTATACTAAATCGGGGACTCGGAGCGTGCGGGGCGGCGGACGGGTCGCGGCGGCACAACTATATACCGTGCACATTACACGCGCGCCGCCGGCCGCCCTCGCGCGTGTTCCTCTCCGATACCGCCGCCCGCAAGGACGCGCTCGTCCGTGACCATCTAGACAAACATTGGTTGCTAAACGTGCCGCTCGGTTTCGTGTACACGCGGCGGTGCGCTTTTTTTTATCTCTCTCTCTCTCTCTCACTCACTATTTCTCTCTCACTCTCTCCCGTGTCCTCGCCGTGACTTGATATGGATACCACCCGCGTAACGTACACCAGCTCACGACCCGCACGTTATATACATTATTATAATATTATTATACGGACGTACAGTATAATGTTGTACACACGCACACACACAATGTATAATATGTACCGCTAATAGCCCTGTATTATATTTTTAATTTTAAATCATATTATAGAATAATATAGTATACGCATTTACGTGATTATTAATTTTATCGATAGTTTTACCCGATATAGAAAAAAAATGAAGTCGGAACTCGGTAGGTTAGTATAGGCTATGATAGGCTTGGAAAAATTACGATTTTGTAAGCCATGATTTTCTGTATGGCTATCACATGTGAAACATAGGAATTTAGACGAATTTAGACTTTTTCCATTTCAAACGTACCGATCGATCAATTAATGCGATATGAATTTTGAAAACTGATTTAAATTAGTCGTTATGTCGATTTTCCCAGTTTTTTTTCTTTTTGACCCTCAACATGTCACAAAATAGAATTAAACGAATTGAAAACATAAAAATCAACAAAAGTTAATTTTTTTGGGAATGTTAAGTGCAAAATTTAAAAAAGTGGGAAAGTCGATCTAAAGTAAAAGACGAATTCAAATCAGTTTCAAAATTCTTATCGCATTAATTAATCGATCGGTACGTTGAAAATAGAAAACGTACAAATTTCTATATTGCATGTGTGATAGACTGCAGTGACAGACCACAGAAGATCACGGATTACGTGTTGGATATTTAGAATTTAAATATGTACCTACTTACTATTTAGGGTCTGGTGTGGTGACGGATGTTAACTGTTAAGGTACTAAGCAAAAAAAAACTGAGCCTAATAAAGAGCTGAAAGAATTTTTTCACGGTGCTAATATTAGACCATTTTAGCATCTCCTACTAAAAACGTTATTGAATAGAATCGTTTAAATATTTTTTATATTTTATCTTATATTATACATTATAATATGTTTTTAATATACATGAAAGGTCCGAAGGTATAATTATTAAGGAATACATTTGAAAAAAATTTAAATTTATGTGTATTAGAGCCAAGCCATTCCATGGTATACTCGATACCGTCATATAATATGATGGTGTACTATAGTGGTTGAAATACGATAGAATCTAAAGAAATTAATGCAATATTATTACCCGCATACTTGATTTGTCGTAATGAGGATATAATAAAATACAAAACATTAAAGAAATACCCGAATGCATTATGGTCTTTCAAATTATGAATAGTATGTGTCATGTGAGAATGTGAATTGTGCGCTTAATAGTTGGTAAGCAATAAGCATATAGCAACATAAATCAACTTTTACAAAAATATTTTTTTACATTTTTCTTAAAATTCAAGAATATTTTTGGAGATAAGATCACATCTTACTATCATCTCGATGGTCACACAACTGCAGGTTCTTAGGGTTCTCTAGTTACTCGTAAGATTTGTTTCGAAAAATCCTATAATTATACGGAACAGTATCTGTATGTCAAACTCAATATGTAATACGTGCTACTGAAATTTTAATAACCGTTGAATGTTCAGGAATTTTCCCTGGTCTCAGCCCTTAGGAGTCATGACCTTACAATTATTAATAACTAAACCACAAAACTATAATAATGTATTGTTAACTTTAATATTGAACACTAGAAAAAATTATACTTACTATAAAGTAAGTACTCGTTAATATTAAAATATTGCTTTTAATGTTCTTACAAAATGTATAAGAAAAAGGTTACTTATTTATAATATAGACGTATTGTTTTATGATATTTTTAAAATCATTGACCGTCCGTGATGTTGACAAACATGTATGCGGAATATAGATGTAACTAAACGATTGACATTTTCCTTTAAATGCAGAGTTGTAACAACAACAAACGTGCTGTGTAATGATCAAGAAGTTTAGTATATCTACTTTATAGGAAAGACTTTTATATCGTAAATTAGGCACGGATTACGATGATGAATTTATCAAAAATTATATTAATAACATATAATATTTTATGTACAGTATACTTTCTTTCAAATATCATTACGTGTTTAAGTACAACGGTATATAGGAATCGTATCTATCGTTATATCCGCTTCATTGTTAAGTATACCTACTCTATGCACCGACGACATAGTGTCGTGCTATCAGCCGACTGTGGGTTTCGGCAACTTCGGCGGTGGACAGACGGACGGACGGACTGTGGTGCTGAACGCGCCACGGCCAAGGCCTCGGCAGTCCGACACACGCGTGCTTTGCGGACCACTGGATGGCCGTGCGGTCTGCTCGTTAGCAAAGGCGGCGGCGGCTCGTTAAGACCCGGTCGCACTAAAAGCGGCGGCCTCCATCACTCCCACCTTGGCACCGGCGAACGGCGTTACGTTTCCCCCGCCTCCTCCCCGTCGTTTTCACACCAAACCGTCACTGAAAAGTTTGAGGTGGACGTGTGAAAAAATCGCCGTCGACACTGGCTCGCTCGAGGTGTGGTGCGAGAATGCGCCTAAACGATTATACTTACTTGGCGCGTATATTATATATATATGATAATACACTAGTATTATCATGGTTATTATTACCATTATTATTATTATTATTATTACTGTTCCATCGCGTCGTCGTCGGTCCGCCCGGTGCACATATATATATATATATATATATATATATATATATTATATATAAAACATAAATTATACTATATTGGTAGGCGTACATGTATATATATATATATATAGGCGAAACTAGACACTTTTATTTGGTCAGGCCAAATGAAAAATATAAAAAATATTTCTATAAAATTATATTTTTATTACATTATAATTTGTTAATTAAAAAAAGTATTAAACGATTTTCATTTATAAGTTATATTTTAATATTAAAGAATCTCGGTTATGGTCGAAATAATAAATGTTATATTATTATTATTTATCTTTTTTTTTTTGGGGGGGGGCATAAATTATATGCCCGGACGCGCCAAATTTTTAAATACGGGTTTGAGTATTATATAAAACGTACAAATGTATACGTTTACATGTATAAATATATTATTTATAATGCCTAAATAATTATTAAAATATATAATACATACATATTTTTAGTCAGTATTAGGTCAGACCATGGCCTGACTGGCCTGACCCGTAGTTTCGCCTATATATATATATATATATATATATATAATATTATGCACCCGTCGTCGAGTGTATATACCTATGTACACGTTGTGTACGCGTATAATATTATATTGTATACGTGTGTGTGTGTGTGTGTGTGTGTGTGTGCTGTACCGTATCGTCGTATAGTCGTGTGGGTAGTGTTGGAACGTGTCGGCGGCGGTGGCGGTGGACTTGAAGCGGCACGACGTCAAGTCACGACACGGATAAACCCCCGACGGCGGCGCGCAGATCCTTTCTTCACTTCCTCGTCGCCGCTACCGCCGCCGCCACCAACGCACGTCGCCACCGCGCACACACACACACCCGCGTGTACACATCTCATATATATATATACATTCACACTTACGCACACACACACTCAAATTCATGTACATAAACAGACACACTCGCACACCATCACGTCGGCGGCCACACTCGATGTTTGTGTAGTGCTTGTGTGTGTGAGTGTGTAATGCTTGAGCCAGTGTATGTGTTTGTAGTGTGTGTGTGTGTGTGTGTGTGTGTGTGTGTGTGTGTATGCGCGCGCGCGCGTGTGTGTATGTTTATAACAGGGGTGTGTGTGTATGTTTATAATACGTATGTGTGTGTGTTTGTGTGCGCGCGCGTGCATAAATCATGGCTCGGTCTCCTATCACTCTCTCACTCTCAGTGTCTCTCTTTCTCTCACCCATTCACTCTCTCATTCTTTGTCCCTCTCCCCATATCGTGTCCCCGTAGGCATGCAGTGGCGTGTACTCACTACGTATATATACACATCACTCTATACCCTCCTACTCACCCCCGGTTCTATATAATATATATATTTATATACGTGTTGTTTTGAGCAACTTATTGTGGGACGGCTTCGATGACAGTTCCGTGTACACAGATACACGCCAGTACTACAGTACACACTACACGGGCGCACACGCTCGCGGTTCAGCGCGATGTTTTTCCCAACTTTAACATAATAATCATAATAATAGTTATAATATTGTTTAATATAATAATAGTTCAGCCTCTATATTTCATAAAAATTCGTACTACACATTTTTTTCGTGTTCAATGGTATTGTGCGGTATACCGAGCCGTGAGGAGTAACACCTCCCCCTCCCCACCTCTACCTAACTTCTGAATAGTTACGATTTTTTGTTAAATATGAACGTTTGTTGTTTTGGTATGATAATCACTTTTTAATAATCAAATCGCACATTATTGTTCGATTGGTAACTACCTACATTACATTTCAGTAATTACCTACAGGGCACAGACAATATATATATATGTATTTCATGTATATTATGAGAAGACCAAAGACGATTTAAATGTAAATTATGTCTTTAGAGAAGACTCATTTCTATAGTTAAATGTAGTTGCGATAAAAGTTTATTTTTGTTATCAGAATAAAAAATATTAATTTTTAAAAATTCGAAATATGTATACTGACTCATATATTGGAGTAGATACACTCTTCTTAAATCCGATGAATTCGATTAATATATAGAACACATGGCTGTTTATTATAATGCGTACAAACTGTATAATTATTATGAATAATATAATTCTAAATTCCAATCACTAACGTGGTTCCGTTGAAAATCCTATCGTATTCACTATTACCTATTATATTTTATATAACCCGCGAGATTTTTTATTATAGTTCACGAGAATGAGAATTAAGTATCATTCTGAATTACAATGTAATTATTAATCTTGTAGTATTTAACCATGATATTAAAAAGTTGTCTATCCAATGACAGTGGTACACTCAGAGAGGAAGGGAGTCTTAGAGATTCGAACATTTCAAATACTTTTATTTTTTTGAACGGCTATTTATTATACTAAGTATAAGTTTATAATACAGTTTTTTGCATTAGTATACTCTCACGTATTACACGTAAATCATCATACTTCCGAAATGCTAAATCATTACATTTTTTATGCAAGTGAATAATAAATTGTATTGCAAAAAAATTGAAAAAAATATATATTAGATAAAAACTATTGCTAAAACCTTCTAAGCCAAAGTCTCGATAATATATATATATATATACGTATATTGATTATATTAAGACGGCATCTCCTTCCGTATCATTCGTACAAACTTGGCCTTAACGACTTTCCCCTCTGCGCACGCCACATCGAAGATTATTTTTGTGACTTCCACTTTCTGCACCAACTTTGGTGTTCCACATTCGATCAGTCCTGCTGCCCATTAACGTATATATTTCTAGTCACATAATTTAAACCCTTACAATGTCACCACCGTATATTTAACAGCTCCTCACTCCCCATTATCATGCTAGTGTATACCTACTCTTTTTTCGTTCTACCGGTTTCATTATTTACCTTTTTTCTTTTCATTCTCCCTTTATATTTTAATTAACTGTGTAAATAATTATATATATGCTTAATCGTTAAATAGTTATAAAAATAAAAACCTGGATGGCTGAATAATATTGCTGTATTAGTCATTTAAATTTGAGATCAATGTACCATTGTTCTCTGAAAACGATTCTGAGTGGAATGTGTTGGGTGGATTAGTTTATATTCATGAAGATGAATGGTATAGGTAGTATACGAAGCAAATTTCTTAATTAGATAGGTTATACTTTTGGTCGGAGTACTCAAGTGCCTACTTACGCATACATTTTAATCAAATATTTTCAAAATTATGAAAAGTCTATACAATTCTAATAATATACTTATGTATGTATTATTATATAATATTATAATGTAAGTATACTTAGTTTTGAGTTACTAAGACAACCAAAATAAATATTAAATAACTAATATCGTAGTCTATGTTTTGCAATTTAAACACAATTTTTCTTGATTATTTTAAAAACTATTGAGAAATTAAAAAAAAATGACCTCGTAGTATCAACAAGACGAAATTTCTTTTCAGAAAAATAGATTTGTATAAAACGGAGCAATACTTTTGGTCGAAATAATTTTAACACATACAAAAAATAAAAATCACACATTATGATATAATATAACATTCGGACATTCCTCGTTAAACTCAGAATCTAATCGTAATTGGCTAATATTTCATAAATTAAAAATATTGCTAGTATCATAAGCTATACCTACTGGCTACTGCAGAAAAAAGGTACAGTTGCAATTTGATTTTGGGCTTCTAAAAAAAAAAATGTAAATAAAAAAGTTTGTAAATATAAAACCTATCTATTAAAACAAAAAAAGTCGTCTACATACTATTTTAACTTATGCAAAGGAATAATATTGAGTGTTGACGCATAAGTACTTGTTATGAACTAAGTGCAATCGATGCTATTACTACAAACACATGTCATATTTTCCATTTGATTCAGTTATCATAATTTTGTTTTTCAATTTTGAAAAGAAAATATTCCTTTAAAATTTTAATAATTTAAAAAATATTAGTCAATTACTAATTTAAATGCTCTACATTTTATTAATTATTTATTATTTTTAGTTTTTGTACATTAATTTGTAATTGTGATTTAAATATTATAAAAAAAATTGCTAATATTTTTAATCTTAGTTTTATTTTTATTTATTTTTAGGCTAACAAACCACTAATGGAGAAACGAAGACGAGCAAGAATAAATCAATCGCTAGCGCTTTTGAAAACTCTTATTTTAGATTCTACCAGAACAGAGGTGATTATATTTAAGTTTTAATTTTAGTATTTAGCCATTTAAATCACACATATTTTTTCAGAATACTAAGCATTCAAAATTGGAAAAAGCTGACATATTAGAGCTTACAGTACGACATTTACAGCGACAAAAAGTCCTTGGCTCAGACGTAAGGGATAAATATCGGGCTGGTTTCCAAGAATGCGCTAGAGAGGTAACAAGATCTCTACCATAAACTTATTTAAATTGAAAATTTTTTATCCGTGTCATAATTTTTATTATATATTTTTTTTCATTTGATTATTAGGTCACTAGATTTTTGGAGTGTCCTGAACTACATATGTGTAGTACTGGAACTGGAACACTACTTTCTGCGGGTTCCACAGTTATAGAACCAGCCGTAAAGCAACGATTATTAAGACACTTAGATACATGTTCATCAGAAATCGATTTAGATTTTAGCAACTCTACAGTTGTTATTCCTGATGTGAGTATAGGGAATAAATCTATTATATACGTGTTTGAACAATTGAATATATAGATATAATGAATAATGATTAAAATATAAATTTAAAAACTATTAAAGGCGTTAACTTGAAGGCTAGAAGTTTTGGGCTACATATGTGTAGGATATTTATTTTTTAATTAATAATCTAGGTACACTTTAGGTTATGTTTGAAAAATATCTATCAACTATAATGTGAATTTTTTTAACCATTATACGAGTTTCCAATAGGTAATTGGAAAATTCATTCGGAAACATTTATTATTCCTATAGTATATTGATTAAGTACTTTGTAAAATATATCTATCAAATTCTTAAAAATATTTCGTGAATGTTTTAAATGTTTATATTTAGAAAAACAAAAATATAGTATTGTATTATACCATTTTTAATCATTAGACTATGGTCTATGAGTAATACATATGACAAAGATAATGGCTACAAGTCTGGACGACTAGAAAGCTTGTGGTAGAAGAGGGTGTTCATTGACACTACTTCAAATAATTCTAGGCATTGGTTGGTGGATTTTTAAACTCAAAACCCTTTTCCGCTGGAATACTCTGCATGGCCATTAGTCATTACAGTTACAATTATATAATCAGTTATTCAACATATAATATAATTTATAAATATACAAAATGCATAGTTATCGATTTGAATTTCTTGTATTAATATATTTAAATCCGCATAAAAGATCATCGAGCTATCTCTTACAATAAAATATTTTGTGTCTCAATGAATCGTTCAATCCGGTACGGCGTAAACGAATTATTCAAAGGATAATCTATATTTTTTGCCAACCCGTTGACAATAATGCAACCTCCAACCGAACGTATATTATGTAATATTATTGGATATTTTTTAATGGATATGTTCAAAATTTCAAACCCATATATTTGATCACGATAATAAGTCAGTGTATGTGAGGTTAAATTAAGTTAGTTAAATCGTATAAAAAAAGGACTCCAGTTAATGCCGTGCTATTTCGTTTTTAGAATGTTTTGAGTAAAATTATTCGTATTATTTTTCTCAGATACCCCTGCAGTTTTGAATTGTACAATACCACTTAAATACACAACCTATATCGCCGTATTGTAATAATGACATTACTATGTTGTCATTGTTGTCTGTTTAGTACTCATTATTTTATAATATATTCAAATGTAATTAATTATTGTTTCAGGATATTATTGGTGGAGATGAAGAATCAAATTGTAGCACGAATGACAGTAAAAATGACCGTGTAAAATGTGAGCCTCCTAAAAAACGAACTCGTAGTAAATCTGTGAGTGTAGAAGATAAAGTAATAGATCGTGGTGGCCTGACAGCTAGTGTTGTTGTAGCGCCAACTAATGATCCTACACAACCATTATCTGTTGTACAGGTTAGTGATTTATTTTTTTCATAATTAAGTAGGTATATCATCGCAACACTTGAAACCGTGAAACATGTTTTTAAAATTTAACGGAAATTTACAGGTAATCCCTTCACAACTTCCCGATGGCCAAGTCGTGTTCTTGTTACCTAGTCACTATGTACATTGCCAACAAAATCAAGGGGCTGAAGTAAGACCTCAAGGTGATGAACCTATTGATTTCAGTGTAAAAAGAGAACACGAAAATGACAGTATGTGGAGACCTTGGTAAATGCAAATCATAGAATTAGGTATTAATAAAATGTGTTTTCTTTTCAGTCTTCTTAAATGAAATTTTCTTATTTATTTCCCCTGTCTGTGATACAACTTAACGTATTGGTTTTCTGTGGTGCACATTTATTTGAGCCTTTTTTTTTAGAAAATTAATAATACATTAATATTGTAAGAGTGTTAAAATAATTTTCCATTTTAGAAGGCTTAATAAAATATGCTTTGATCACATCTCATGTTTATATTATTTAGAGATTTCCCATAGTTGTATCAGTAATATTATTATTAGTATTATATTATAAATGTTACTAACATAAGATATTTTACAATAATATGTATATTTAAAAAAAAATTGTATTATAACATTTGTACCTAAGCCTGTTATTATTTATATGCCTCCCTTACTATTTTGTCCCATTTAATATTTAATTATAAAAATGTGCAATATTTTATTTATACATGTTATGACATAAGTCAGTAGTTTTTAATGAATAATGATAAATAAACCAAATATTTTACAGTGTCTGCTGGACAAGAGTATTCAATTTAGTTTTCTTTTATTTATTATCTACACTGAGGCAATGATTTAGCAATTTAAATTAGGTACTTATATGAAAAAATGTATTTAATTTTTATTTTAAGTTACTTACCAGTAAAAATAATACATGTGTATTTTGTAAATTATGGAATGTAATTTTGTAGTAAGTTCCTTTAGATTATAATATATTTTATTTTATTTGTAAAAAAAGTATTCTGTAATTTGCAAATATATTCTCTGGCTTGCCTCTCTATAATAATATTAATTCAAATTTCATCAAATATATTTAGCTTTCTATATTAGAATAATATTTTTGGTCATTCTTGTTTGTTACAAACTTAGTGAATTTTTTCAGTAAATTAATGTCATATTTACATGATTGTAAATCATAACTTCATTAAAATACAAATGAATAATAAATAAGTAAAACCATTATATGTATTAATATTAGAATTTGTTTAAAGTTTAAGTATTTAAGGCTATTATAATTTTATTTATTTATTAAATCTGTTATGGAGTGATTATTAAAAATTGTAATAAATGTAGATTTGCCTTGTTAATGATATTATGTTGTTTATTTTATTAGGTAAAGAGATTGGAAACTATCATTTCTTAAAGGGGTTATGTATAGGCAATTTCATTTCAACTTTATTTTTTACCTGTTTTCTTTGTAGTAAATTGGTGTGTGACATGTGTATATTATAGGAATTAAATTATTATTAATATGTTCAGATACAAACTTATAAAATGTATACACCGGCTAGATTTCCTTCATGACTTTAATAATAATTATACATTTCAGTTCAATATTCATCATTTTTTTCAACAATTGATCTAATTATGCAATACAATTCAAATCTATATTCACACATTTTGGATTTTATTACAATCATCTGTAAAAATAAATTAAAGCTATCATTTTTATGCTAAAACAACAATGTTTCCAATCCTTTTAAAACTTAAAAGTTGCACTACTTATACAATATCAAATAACATAAAATTAATGTTATGTAAAGAAATCATTGTAAAAATAACAAATTAGTAATTTATATAATATACTAATATATATGACATATGTATATTATAATATATATACAATTATCAATTACAGTCATATTATGATAAATTTGATTTGTTTAAACTTTTTATACTTCAATATAGTTTGTGTTATTCTAATACTATACTATTCGGTAAATTTGGAAGTAACGTATTTTAAAATTATTTCTTTTAAAATGTTCAAATTTTTAATCACAATCTATGTCATTTTTCAAGCAATGGTTGGGCTTTGTGAATATCAAGAAGTATTGTTTAGCAGAAATATTTTACAGTGAAATTTAAAGTTATGAGACGTTTACTAAATAATAAATATTAATATTAAATTTACTACGATAGTATTAGATGTTAATATTTAATGAACAGCTACCATAGAGAGGTTAGTAAAAAAAAAATAAAATATCTAAAATTGTAAATATTTTTCTGGTGTTATGATATATTATATACAAAAATTAAATATTCAAGATTACGGGTATGGAATGGTTTGTTGATTCTACTAACCTTGTTTGTTCATATTTTATGCAAATTCTGTCATTCAGGTAAATAAAAACCCCTTTTTATCACAATAGCAATGTCTAAATTGTATTTTGTTGTTTTATAAAAAAAGACATATATTGTTTACTTTATCGTTTATATTAGAATAATAGTAAATGCTAAAAAAATCAACTTCAATCAGCTATTAACAAGTCCGTAGCTCTTCATTATTAATCTTGGTAACTAATAACGATAAGTTAAAAATTATTTCAAGTGCATTTATTCAGATATACCTACTTTCAGTCATAATTTGATTATACGTTTATATTTATGTATCAGCTATGTAATGACTATCTTTTAATACAGCTATCGGACAATGGCATTTGTACGAGTTTGTCAATGTATGAAATTATTAATGTTTATATTCTTTAAACAAATTTCGTTTGTACGTGACTATTATCGGATGTCTGTTGATAGAGTTGTCCAGTGGAATTCCTAGCTTGGATAACTGGCTAGGCCCACTTATGAAAGAGATAGTGTATACCAAAGTGGAGGGCCAAACTTGAAATTTGCTTCGGAATCGGGGGCCAAAATTACTTAGGGATGCATTGATAGAAAATTTAATCGAGGATGAACAAGAATTATTTTCTAACAGTTTAAAATTGTATATTTTATTTTAATATAGTTGTAAAAAACACAAATGTAGTCTATAATTTATACCTAGTCTAATAAATTATGTTTCAAATAGGAAATTAATAATTTGAAATGATTGATTTTTCAAAACATAAGTTAGCTTGGCGGGCCAGTTAAAAAAGCTTAACGGGCCGCATCCGGTCCTCGGGCCGTAGGTTGGAGACCCCTGGTGTAGACTGTGTCTGGTCTTTGCACTGGACATGGTATCTAAAGTTCCCTAATCAATACTTATAGCCCTCACGTGGGACTCCAATAGCTCAATATTTTAAAATGTAAAATTATCAAAAGAACAACACAATGATGTTTATTACATTTTAAGTATATAATTAATGGTAATTAAAAGCGTTCACCTGATATTCGGACTCCGGGTTCCCAGCATTGACCCGTGATAGTCCAAATGGTAGGCGAGGATAACGCGCACAATCATCATAGTTATTGACCTTGAGGAGCACGACCTAACTACCTAAGTTGTTTAAATAATAATGTCAACTCATATTATGCCCGTAATGAATGAACGTTGACGTTGTGAAATGTCTCTCCACCTGTCGTACTATTTTAAAATTTGTACCGCATATTCGATATTTGAGCCGATTCGGCTTAAAACGGAGTATAGCGTAATGTTTTAAATACGTAATGTGAGGCAAAATATACAATTTTATAACTTCTATAAGTTGTATGTTAAAAAAAGTTATCAACTAATTATTATTTGTTACGCATCATGGGGAAAAAGAAATTCGGTTTAACATTTAAACTTTTATATTATATTAGCTAGGTCATTTTTGTCAAATATGAAATAATAATACATCTTTGATAATTTTTTAATTTTTAAAAAATCAATGTTTTCATTTCTCTTCTAATGATAAAACTAATGTCGAAAAGACATATCAAATAGTTGTTTTCATCCATTTTTCTTTTAATATTTTGTACGAAATCGGTATATTTAGCGTAACATCAGTGTGTTGTGTGTGCTGTGTACATTACAATATTTTATCGAAAATAATACATATATACATAATAAAATACTAAATAGTACATCATTTTGTAATATTTATACAAATACATAATATACGACTATTCGTGGATAATGTAAGGGTGTTTTGACCAGTAGTGAATCTGAAGCTCATTTAAGGATGGGGCGAATTTTTAATCATAGAGTATTATAGATACTAGCTTGGACATAGCTAAAAACACATTTCCGGGGAAGGGGAAGTCCAAATTTGTTTTAATATACTACCTACACATTTATATATTTTTTTATGTTTAAGGTGTTTTTTAATAATATTAGGGAGTTCTGGCTTACTGGACACGTTCTTAGTTCAATACTCTTTTACACACACCATAGACTTTTAGGGATAACATATTTCAAAAATTAGTTACCTATAAATAATAATCCCATCCACAACATTTTTCTATTTACATTTATAAATTATTTGACTAAATAATTCTTAAACTGTTTAAAAAAAGCCTAAAACTAAATATTTCGAAATCTTTAATTTCTAATAGTAGCTAGTTTTTAATAAGTTTTTTATTAAAGAAACTATATAAAGTTCTTCGTTTCTTATTCATTAATTATTATCCAAATCCAAATGGTTTAGTATTGCTTAATAATTTGATATTCTTATTAGACCATTGCTAACAATAACATAGGTACAGTTCAATTGATTATTATTTATTTTTATGTACTATATGTAAAATGCAACAATGAAAATAAAAT
This sequence comes from Chaitophorus viminalis, assembly GCA_025469195.1. Classification (NCBI taxonomy): domain Eukaryota; kingdom Metazoa; phylum Arthropoda; class Insecta; order Hemiptera; family Aphididae; genus Chaitophorus; species Chaitophorus viminalis. The sequence goes on from JAIPRK010002029.1 coordinate 24,607, forward strand.
TGTTCAGCAACCAACACTTATCAATCGGTTTTTTTACCACAACGAACAAAATATTTAACTTATTTGATAAAAATTAAGTGATAACAGCACAGCGGTGCTGCTTGGCGATAGAAACCCAGATTTTCTGACATAAAATTATTTTAGTCTGTAATTGCATAATGCATATATAATAAAAAAATAACTATTTACAACAATAATTATAATTTGTAATTATATGTTATAACTACAAAAACGTAAATAAAACGTAAACCTTAAAATATGCTTGCATTTATGCTCTTATTAAATGTATACTTAGATTATTTTATTTTTTATTAAAAACCTGATGTTGCAAATTTATTTATTATTTTTATTCCTTCTTGATGGTATCTTGATGGTATATCGTACATACAGTATACACCTTTTTATAATGCAGCCGATATTTAACCATTATTTTTCAGGATAAATTTTACTTAAGAAGTAATCAATTTAAGTTGAATATGGTAATAAAACCTTTTTAAATAAATAAAATCACAAAATACAAGGAAAAATATAGAATATAATGTTTTAAAATATGATACACAATTAAATACGATATCTTGAATTAAGCTCAATGTACTCTCGTTTTGGTCCTTTGACATTTTCTAGCCAATCAGTGACAATTCGTTCTCCAGATGCTAGTACACTGTACCGTTTTGGATAGGTCTCGCTAAACTCTATCTAACAAACTTGATTATTTAAAAAAACATATCAATACAATTTTTATAAATATTATTATCTCACCCTATTAATTGTTCTTTCTTGGCTCAATCTGTTGGCTAAATCACCGATACGTTCATCAACTTCTTCGACATCTTTATGAATTGTTTCATCTGTCGTCTACGTAAAGAAGAATAATTATTGTAGTCAAGAGTATTTGTACATTTTATTTATAAATCATCCCTAAAATGTTTTGTATGTAGGTATAATGAGTATTGTCGACTATTTACCTATGATTGTTATATATTTATATTATAATGCATACGATATAAGAGTACTAGGTAATGGAGAATCAAATGTATAATTATAATTTCAAACAATTTTAAAATATAGCCAATAAATCTGTTCCTATGTATCAAGAGACAAGTAGTACTTACACTGTAACTATTTTGGCCTGGAAAAATTATATCCCTTCTGTCCTTTTGTCCATTTATATTATATTCACAGTAAATATCAAATAGACAACCTTACAATAATTGCTCACCCAGGGAAAATATGAATCTACGAATTATAAATTGTTGCCAATTTTTTAGGGTTCAAATTGCTTATATGTATTAGTATACTTCCAAATATTTATGAATAACATAATATATCGAACCTGTTTCAGCCATTGAGTTAATGCTGTTGCTCTTTTATTAAAACTTTTATAAACTTCAAGAGCATGTCCAAACCTTTCTGACACTTGCAAATCAGTAAATAAGTATTCGATTACCTGTATATGAAAACATGTAACTGAGTTTGTATTTTTAGATTAAAAACATTAATTCGTTAGACTTAATATTGTACTTGTAGAATAGCAAATACTTCTCTTGAAGTACAATATGGGAATTGAACACCAGGCAACATGGTCTGTGCCATTCGAACGCATAAAGCAGCTTGGTGCATCGAATCCCTAGTTTTTAACGCTTGACGAAATCTTATAGATTCGTCTCTGCAATATAATCAATACAATATTATTTGATAAGTTAAACATTAATTAACATTAGAAACAAAAAAAAAGTCGTTTTGTTCATACTCTTCGGTTCGCAATGACTGCCAACTTTTATATGCTGTACGACTGTAGTCAGCTGAGTCTTGGGCGAATAACGTAGCATCTTTCCATGATAATTCACCACTAACTAACGTATCCCGGTAACTTCTAACCCTGTCCAATTCCCGTTCCAATTGTCCGGTACTTGATGATTTGCTCCCTACTAAACTTCCTGGACAAATAAATTTAATTATAATATAATTTCTATCATATTCTACGAACGAATACATAATATTCAAAATTAAAATTATGAACATTAATTTCTAGTAATATTATATAGACCTTTAGTTGTTAAGTATCTATTTTATTTTTTCCAATAATTTTAATTAGATGTAAAAAACCATAATATAATACTAGTGTACCTAGAGGTAGTAGATACTAATCTAAATTATATGATCTGTGAATTCAATTTCGTAGATAATATCTGAAGAGCCGGGAGGCTACAGAAGTGTGAAAAACAAATCCCTCCCAGTCCCTCGGTTAAATCAAAAAAAAGGTAATATCTCTAAGATGTTGGTCAAAAACATCGGTCTCGGGCACAATAATTAAATTTAATTAATCTATCGGTTATTTTATCATATTTCAACAGATATGAGATAAGCAATGAAAAAGAAAAACTAACTACTTAGATTTATACTGTTGACGTATGTGTATGTGGTCACGTAGACAATTTTTACTAATCTTACTTATCATGTACATATTTGTTTAGTATTTAAACATTAAAAATTAAAATGTTATTTTTATTCTTACTTATTATTAATTCTTGGCTTTCATAAAGTTTTTGTAAATGTTGTACTCTTTCACTAAGTTTTGATATTTCTTCTTCACTTCTTGCTCTCATTTGACTCAACCAATTTAAATGGTGAAGTTTTAAAGACTGAAATTTAAAATTATAAAAGTCATTATTGAATTATACATGTTTGTAGTATAGTATTATGTAGTAAACTAATTTTGTAATAGCATAAATCACTTTCACAAATCAATTATTTAAGTATTTATATAAATCCAGATATCTAAAACTAAAAAATAACCAGAAACTCACTTTGCTATACAGTAGAGGTAGAGTGGACTTCGGTCATTGAGTAAATCATTATAATTTATAATGAATGTGTTAAATTCGAATGCAATGATAGGTATCAGTGCTAGGGTAGAGGACTTGTAGCTCTAAAAAGCCTCTAAATATACAAGCGCTTATGCACTTAAAAATGCCATAATATGCACTTAAACATTTTGTTGGCGTTTTTATTTTAAAGTTTAAATAAAATAAATAGCATTTAAAACTTTAATGTGGAAGGTATGATGTACGACGTTAGATCGTTATCTATCTATTAATAAAATTAAATACACAAAATTAATATTATTGACTTATTGGTGATCCCCTGCAAGCGCTTCTAGGAAAAATGTGTGCCCGTGGACAGACAAAAGCCATATTATACGACAACAATTAGAAAGAAATATTTGTATTGTTTGAAATAATAATGTCAGTGTGGAAAAAATTGATTTAAGTTAAATATGTCTCAAAAAGTATAAAATAGCATATAAAAGCGTAAAAGATGCCCTAAAAACTAAAAGGATTCACAATATGCATTTATATGTAAAATTAAATTCCAAAACTAGCTTTGTGAAAGCATGAAACGTATTTGGTTCATAATCTGCTATTTTTGTGACTGTGCAAAACAAATATGCAAATGCTACAAGTCCTCCACCCTAGGTATCACTGTTAAAAGTTTTTTTAGCTATAATATGTGCGTTTATATAGTTATTTACAATAAAAATGTTTTCTAAAATTTTGTTTGAGCTTTTCTTATAGTTATTTGAAGAAAAACTAATGGACTCTATTACTTTAACCTAGTTAACCTTGTGTTAGAGTTTTTAATTTTTAAATTTTCAACTATAAAATAACTTACAAATTATCTCGATTTTCAAATATTTCCTAAAAATTTAAACTTTAGGTAGTTATTAAAAAAAAATTGTTACAAACGATTTTCGATTTTGTTAAATAAAAAAAGTATTACTTTTAAGAGATCAGTTATTAAATTTTCAAGATATTTTTGGGCAGTCAATTTCTTTCATCTATGTTTAAAAAAAGATACCTAAGAAAAAAAAATCGAAAATTTCAACACTCAGTAATCCATTGTACGTATATTATTGTTTCGAATATTGTGCCTACCCATTGATCAGCTATCAACAAATATAATTTTATACACAATTACAATGCATAATTTTTATTTATTAATACACTTTTAAGATGTCCTACAGAGTGTTCTGATTTTTTTCTATTAAACTAATAAAAATACTCACCACGTAAAAATTATAAAGTTATCAATATACAGTATATACCTATAATCTATAAAAACTAAGAGTACATCGCATATCATTCCTACAACATAGTTTCATGTCAATAATAAGTAATAAATAATAAACGTTATAACGTGTATAATTAAATCACGGAATATTTTGTAAATTGAAATTAATATTTAATATGCATAACTTATATAGTAAAGTTATATACTATAATACTACATATCTTTATGTAATATATACTTTTACATATTTATATTACACTTGTACTATACTTTTCTATTAAGATTTGCAATGAATTCCTCGTGTTCAATTGCAAGTATTTGATTCATATTTACTCGTAGCTCTACCATAACAGTTCGAATTGCATTATCACTTGCATCTACAATCCTAAATAGATCGGGAAACATTTTTAGATTGGATTACTAAAACTCTCTCGGGTAGTCTCATACCTAGGGTTAAAATATTTCTCTGAAAATCGATCATTGGATGTCAACTCAACATCAGCTATTCGTTCTTGACTGAGTTGACTCATGAGATTTTCTATATCAGCTATAAATCGATCCAGTTTTGCCATCTCGTGGCCCAAAGATGGAGCCGGTGCAGCTTGTTCTTCTCTGGTGATGTCACGCTCTACTTTTTGATATGCTTCAATACCGGTTTCTCTAGAACCCATTTCGTTATCCTAGACAAATAGAAAACATAATATTGTTATCTGATATACTTCTTATGAAATAATATACATCAGTACATCACTATAAATAGTATAAACTAATGTTTACTTTTTAACGGAAAAATAAAATTTCAATTATATATGTAAAATAATTGTCGTATCACTCGTAACAAATTGTTTTAATAAAGTTGAAAATTCCAGTAAAGAAAAAATGGATATCTTAAATAAGACCTATAGTTACAAAGTGTATACAACATTAAGTAAGAATAGTTTTAATGCAATACCAACAAGAAATTTAACGATATGTGCATTAAACTCTTATTTATACAAGTATTATATAAAATATGTATATTATTTATATGTGTGTATTAATTTATGATTGTTGATTATATTTTTCAGTTATTTAATGTAAACATTTTTTTTAAAATTCTGAGAACTAGTAGATTCAACTCTCAAATATGAAGTCATAATACATACCATATAACATACCCGTGACTTTACAAAATATTCAAAGGTACATTTTTATAAATTTATCACGGAATCCAAATTCCATTGCTTCCCCCTAATTCGAGCTCTGTTTGCATTTAATTATTTATAACCAAAGTCACAATTAACAATATTTATAATATTTTTAAGGTTTATCAATCTTTAACCTTGTTTACGAATAATTACGATAACATGAGCATATCATCATATTTATAAAAACTAGCCACAAGTGAAACATAAGTAATTAATACACCTTACTGTTTAAACTTTCTATTTATCGTTTGTATAAGAATAACAAAGGTTAAAGATTAAAATTGCAAAAATATATTATCAGCTAATATATAATACATCTATGTGCTTACTATTCATCTAATAAACTATTCTCCGGCGAGACCGTTAAGATACAAAAATAATATGCTATATAAAATGTAATACCATGTTAACTTTATTAATTTGATTTATTTCCAAAAATAATACCAGTAAGTGTACACATATGACCTAATTTTTATTAGGTGTCCAGGTACCGATCATTAAATTATTTAAATAATACCCTTATTTTTACATATTATTAAAACTTTAATTGTGATTTTGATTGATTTTGCCTTGACAGTCTGTCAGAAAAAAACATTTTCTGGACGAGTGCATCGACCTGTTTCGTTATAAATTCATGTGTATAAGTAAACTTCTGTGTCGTTGCTAGGGAATATCTAAACTACATTATACAATTTACCCAATAGTATCACAAAATTCTTTAAATATATTATTTATTATTTGTACAGGTTTTTACACTTGCATTATTTGTTTAATGTTTATATTATTCGGTGATATATAAATTATAGTGTATAACATACACATAAAATATGAAAAACCCCATGATACATCTAATAATATGTAATAATATTGTACAATTTGAATAAATTAATTTCACATACTTATCATTATCATCTTATCGTATGCATTAATCATAGTTCAATTACATTTATAAACTTCAATTTATGTATAATAATATGTTTGTGTATTTTCACGACATATGAATCATGAGTTCATGATATTCGTGTATACTTACTATATATAATGTGTATATAGTATTATGTATTGCTGAGTACCTATCTACTATTTATTCTATTAATTATTATTTTAATGATAAATTGAATACATCTTGTTTGAATTATAAAATTATATTACTGACAAGTATTTATAAACGGTTTCAATCTTGATTTCGCTATTATATTGAATATGAATGACACAGTATAACACGATTTAAATATTTCAGAAATTAACTATTTATTTAATAAGAACAATTATTTTGCAAGTAAAATATACTTGTATAAAACTTTAAATCCAGGAAGTAGAAATTAAGTAAAGTAATTTACAAAAATAAGTGTAATAAAATGGGTTACTTTTCAATAAATAAATTGCCTTGGTATAATTATTAATTATTATTGTACTTCCTAAATATTTTATTAAACGTAGTACCCATTAAAACACTTCCAAACATATATCGTCATAATGAAATGATCACAAAATCGTTCATTTTACATCTTACATTTTATATCATGTTGTTATTTTTTTCCATTAAACAATTCTTAACTACATAATATATATATATATATATATTAATGTGGCTTTATTATCGCAATAACGTAAGATATTAATATATTATATTGAAATGTGACAATTATTGCATTTAAAAAATCATTCTAACAAAAATTTAGTCCATCAAAATACTGTGACTATTTTGTTAAAATCGTGGTTGGTCAGTTACTTTGCAATATCATCGTTATTTGTAATTTATTTTCAAGCTCTCAAGAAATTCGAAAATTTATCAATTGAAGATTAATTAAGATTATATAAACTATTGGAAAAAACAGCATTTCTATCATTTTTTCATCGTCTCAAGAAATATATTCTAAAATCTAGGAGCTTGTAAATTTTTATAAAAAAAAATAATACGATCAAATTATTTGCTTTTCAAGTCTGTCTTGGTATATGGATACTATTGGTACTTTTTAACGGATGGATGAATTTATGTACCTTGGAGCTAACATATACAATCGTAATAACATGCATAGCAAAATTTTAATAAGGAAAGCTTCAACTAATAAAGCCTATTTTACCTTGGAAAAACTGCTTAAATCAAAACTCTTATCGAAAAAATCCCGTATGAAAGCTATTTTTAAGTCCTATTATATAATAGGTCGTGCGCGTATATAGTATGTAGTGAAACTTTGTCGACTACAAATAGGGACGAGGAATATAATTAGAAAGAAAATAACTAAAAAAGAATATATACAGATATGCTTGCCATTATTGAAAGTTTATGTACACAGAATAACAAAAATAAAGGGATATCAGGAATCTGCCGAATAACCCTGATATTTGTATACATATTTAATAAGCAAAAGGCTCGAATGACATTGAGTCCTTGACATATCTGCAGGTTATCATCATTGATATATATATATATATATATATATATATATATATATATATATATAGTACCTACTACATTTGTGAAAATATGTTTGAATAATGTATAA
>JAIPRK010002030.1:0-32344 GCA_025469195.1 Chaitophorus viminalis
TTTTTGGAAAATCGTTTTTGGAAATCATAAGAAAATGCAAAACAAAGAGGCAATAGAATATCTGCTTATTATCTTCCGGAATAGGCAAATAATGATGTTATGCGCTTATGCAAATAATTTCCATTATAGACATCAATTATGCAGACCCACTTTCAATCACCTTATTGTAATGTTACATCTGCATCAGTTAAAGGAAATTTTAAGCAATTAAAATGTACTATTCTATGTCACGAAAGAAAACCAATGACTGCAGATAGGTTTGTTATTAATCATTTAAACAGCATTGCTAGCAACACTAAACTTTTTCGAAGTTCGCAATTACCAAACACCGCACACACAAAACAAAAACTAATATCCGAAAATTTTAACACAACTATATCTATTATATCAAGTGATTTACCTACATACCAACCACCTAAAATATCAGATAATGACTCATGTATAAATATCATTGACGAAGATACCGAAAATAGAGACACAGAAACTAGAGACACAATTATATTAAATTCAAGTAATTTGGACGCCTCTGATTCAGTCATATCTCATCGTTTATCATTGTCATCGATTTCCATCACTTCTGAGTCAGATTATTGCAAGGAACTGAATTAATCAAATGTTTTTCTAGATACATTAGAAGAAAATGAGAACTGGCGTGGACATCCGAAAATTTTTAACTGGTTTCTCCGAATATTTTGTCTCGAATAAATTTGAAAAAAGTCAGGGGACTTCGTGAAATTGCACTCCAATTTTGCTTTTCAATTTCTAAGTTTTTGGGTGATTTACAAATTCCGAAATTGCATTTACAATTAATTTATAATTATTTACAATTATTTACAATTTGTCCGGAATTGGTATGACAATGTTCGGGGGGCTACGTGAAGTTGGCCCCCCGATTTTGATTTTTGATTTCTGAGTTTTTGGATGATTTACAAATTCCGAAATTGCATTTACAATTAATTTACAATTATTTACAATTTGTCCGAAGTCGATCTGACTATATTGGGGGGCCAACTTCACGTACGTTGAAGCACAGTAAACAAATTAAAACATTTATTAAATACAAATTGTACAATTGTGAAATACTTTTTAACCAATAATCATAGAATATGACTACAAAAGTATAATAAGCCGATCGTTCGTTTATTGGAATAGTAACAAGAATAATAATTATAGGTTAAAATATACTAACGTTTTGATTTTCATTGTAGTCAAAACTCAAACATATTGGAGCCGGATTATGTTAAATCTAAATTGTCTATACTAACTGCGACGAACCGTTGTGTATGACCACGGATTACTGTGACGATGGACGCTCATTTGTAGCATATGTCAAGTGATAACTAAATCAATATGTGCTATACACTCACCAACCGGTAATAAAATGCACGGGTTTGCTTTATTTTGGTCAACACGATGATCTCATTTGCGAATAAAAATGTATGACAGACCAGACAGAAACAAATATTTGAACGGCGGATTGTGCAACAATAAGAGCCATGTGGCTGTACGACTACAATATTATAACAACTAATAATATTATTATAATTATGTCGTACAGGTCATAGTTATAGTATCATAAACAATATTAAAGAATACTAGTGTAAAAAGTACGTGAAGGTCGTTTTTCCACAGAGTTATATGGTTGCGTAAATTTAAATCTAAGAGTAGAGCCACAGTGGTCGCTTTGTTGTATAGTACCCGTGCGATGACTCCGACCAACTTTATATACCGAGCGTCTCGGCCTTGTAGGATTGCGCTAAAACTTAGCGGCTAAATATTTTGGATAACAGTCGACTTGCAAACGGGATTCGTCACCTGACTTCGGTTTTGACTCTACGACATTTGGCTCAGAGATAATATAGCAGAGATGGCGGTATCATAATATGACACAGCTTTTTTGTCGTAAAACTCAAAAACCGTGTTCGGCTGATATTCGATGAAGAGAAACTTATCAATTATGTATAGTCGGCAATTCGGCATATATGAATTGATAATTATTAGTGACCGAATGTTGATTCGCTTTTTGATGGCTTTTGCTTTTTTCCTCGTTAGACTTTTAAGATAACGCTTTCTCTAGCTAAAAATGTGATGTGGTATATGAGACGTACGCAAATTTGAATAGCAAATTTTTATCCTAAACATTTTTGAATCATAATAAACTATACTCCACTAATCAATAAAACATATTTTATTATTTACCTCCCTCCCCTTCCCAACGAAATCGGCATTTAATTTAATTATACTTTATCTATCAGGTTGACAAACATTATTGTTTCTAGATTCAAACTTCAACACAATTATTTCTAAATTCAAACGTTAGAAGTGTATTTTTTAAGGTTTTTATATGGTGGCCTGGCTGGCATTTGAGTAATGCTTTGATTTTCGTTAGTGCTTAAATTGTATAATATTAAATATATATATATATATATATATATATATATTATAAAAATTTACCGCAGTCCATTAGCCTCAGCCCGCAACAGGAGCAAAAACCGATTGTTATCGGTCAACGTGCAACATACTTCACCATATAGTCTTTATGTTTAAGCACTCGTGTACAGTGTACACGTATCTACCTAAATAAAATAATAATACACGAACGAGTATGTTTTTCGAAGAGACTACATTGCATCGATAAAGCACGCGCTGATAGTTTTTTTTTTTTTGTAATCTCTTTTAGACGGCTGGCCGTAGCGTAAAATAATAATAAATAACAATAATAAATAGTAAGACAAAACGTGTTTTCACTCGTTTCTGACTTATTTATTACAATATTCGGCTCGTAAAGTCGCAGGGAACAAGAAAACCGATAATGCATATTATTAGATTATAATTAAAATATAGTATAGTTATATAGGTACGTTTACGTTTTCGACGGTGCGCACGCTTAAATACGTTTTGCAACAAAATAGACAAGGTAATTATAACGTGAGGATTTGGGCGTTTTGGGTGGTATCGGACGAACGTGTCGTCGGAACCGGGATTGTGGGCGGGCCAACTCTTTTGCGTTTCGAACGTTTTCGTATATTATTTTATTATATTCGTATATTATATTTTCCGTTCATCGTGTGTATACATATGTGCGAGTGTGTTTTAAAACATTTGTATAGAGACCGTTTAATTTACGAAAAATAAGTAATAGCTTTTTGTGTTATGCGACGAATGCGCGAAAACCGTTACAAATCAACAGGTTAATCATCATGTAACTCCGTACGGTGACGACACTCATCTGCAGACATTGCAACTACGGTTGCAACAAGTATACCTGTCCGTGTACATAAAAGTTATAGCATATTATAATATAAACGATAATACGCGGACATCCCGCAGAGAGTGAATTGACGCGGAACGAGATTCGGACATTTCTAAAACAACGAAACTAATAGGTATATACGACAGATATCAAAATCAATAATAAAAGACAAATAAATACTCATTTACCTACTATAATACAACAATTGTTTTCAATTTTTCGTATCGGTATCGAATAAATGTGCCATATATATTTTTGATATGATATAAAATTATCATCATGTTTATTTTTACTTTTGATTTTTGGGATGCAGCAGAAATAATATGTACTATATAAATTATAAGTACATCGGTACAGATAATAATAAGGTTTAATGTGTAGCTTAAATTTTATAAACTTCGGTAATATACATTTATTTTGTACTTATATATACTTACACTTTAACTACAGGTTATATTATATAAGATTTCACTCTTGAAATAGCACCCATTGCTTATTATTATTATTATATAACTATGATTTTTATATATTATTCTTTAAACTGCATGTTATATGGGTTTAAACTCCAAGTATAATAATATATGCATCACAATGTACAAATGGTAAAGCATGTTTTTGTCATATGCTGCATGTTGGATAGAAAAAGACAACCTAATATAAACTTTTGAGCATTTTAACTTTACTGCAGTCTGTAACTTTAATTTAACTTCACTATAATAATAATCATTGTTGGTTTGGTTTTGTCTTGGCGAATACGTATCTGCATATGGTGATTAAACAATTAAAAAATTCGAGTCACATAACAACAAAAGTCATGACTGTGCAAACATTTTACTCATTTCCTTCTTTTCGCTACAAAATTCACCAATATAGCAGAGATCACGTGCATGGCATTACGTACGAGTATATTAAGGTACATATACTTGTAATATGTATCAGATATTATCTGATGTTTATAATTAGTATCGTACACTATCGAAAATACAAAGTAATTTTTTTTTATTCTTTTCATTATTGGCCGTCGGTCGCGCGTATTATTATTATTATTACAATATTACTGTGTTTATACATATTATTGCGGCGGCGATACATGAAAAGGCGTACCGCGGGCGGGTGCAACTCGCGCGCGCGCACAGCCCGACATGCATACACTCGCGATATTACATTATTATTATGCGCGCACAATGCAGCATATATATATATATATATATACGTGAGTGCGTGTGGGCGCGTGTAGCGGGTGTGTTTGTGCATATACATAATAATGTATAAACGTATTTTTGTTGTATATGTGTGTGTTATATCGGTCGGCAAATCGCACGCCGAAAAAGAGAGGAGGTCGGAAAGCGATAGGGCGGCGTGTTTTGCATGGCAAACCATTGTCCGCGATCAATGGGTCGGAGAGCGATCGGTCCATTGTGCACTGCAGGTCTGCCGCCGCAGCTCTCGGGGCCCACCCGCACTTTGCCCATTAATAACGTAGTTGCACCGCCGCCGACGGGACACACGTATTTATAATATAATATACGCGTCAGGAAGCGGTAATTTTTTTCCTCTCTCTTCGTCCTTATTTCGGGTGACCGTTTCAACGCGCGTCGCCGCCAGTGTCGAAGAATAGTATTATTATAATTTCGTTTTTCTTTCGATATGTCACCGCTGAAGACGTTTTGAATGCGCGCGCGACGGACATATTATACCTCCGGTGACGGACTGTAATTACGTGCACTTATATGTATTACTCAAGTGCAGCGGTCGTATCAATTGCGACACGTAAATCGTGTTAGAAACACAAAAGGGACGGCGTGGCCTACGGTATAATAATAATAATAATAATTGTTGCTGCCGCGTATATATTATTACGGCCTTTGAACATAATAGTTTGATGAGGCGGCGGCACAACAGCGAGTTGTTCCAATAATGCGCACGGGTAGGTACACACACTCGGAACGTGTACAGCGTACACACAATAATATACATACCAGTATAGGTATATACCAGATACCGCGTATATACCTGTACGGGAAGATCATCGATAAATTTTGCACAATGGGGGAGTACTTAACGAAAATTCCCGTACTCCGTGTCAAACAATAACAATAATAAACAAACCGTTTGACGAAAACACTAGACATCTGCTGCACCGAAATAACGCATATGTTTGCGCGATATATATTATATTATTATAATAATTCCACGACCAGTCAATCACCTAGCGCACCGACCACGTAACCATGACATAATTTGTACACGCACACACATACACGCACTATAACTTGGCCGAAATAAATTATTATACATAATATCTAATATCTAGTGGTGTTAAGAAAAATAAAATATTCATCTTAAGAACTCGCGGTATTTCGATGATATTTTCAAATAGACGTTTATGATTTGTTGAGCGGATATTCATTTTAATTACTGTAGAATATAAAGCGCGATGTAATAACCTTGCACCGGGATACTTATTTCTTTTTAATTATAAGAGACGTCCCAAGTCGAGAACCGCTGACGGTAAATCGGCCGTTTGACAGTTTGACAAAAATGAAAACACACACACACACAACGAGACAGTCGGATTATTATAAAGTATTGCGTTGCCGTTGTTAATTCCGGTGGACACATAAACATCGCAACTACATTGTCAGATATATACGCGTATATAATATTATACATAAACAAGCGTCCGTTCGTTTAATTGAAATAACTAGAGGATTTTGAGGGAAAAAATTATACTTGTTAACTGCCAGAAACCACTTGTCTAATTCACCGGTGCCCAATAGAAATGTATTATGTTTAATATACTAGAAGGACGAGTATTATCACATGTTTTTGGAATTTTCGAAAAGAAAAAAATCAAATCATATAATCTAATAGGTGTGTAATATAATGATGTATAAAAAATAATTCGTTTTATCGGCTGACGTGATCGCGTCTTTCTTTCGTACGATGCGTATAGGTATACCTATATATAATAATATATACCTATAAGATATATATATATATATATACAGCGGCGGTGGTGTTGTATTATTATGTTATTACCGTAATATTATTATGAAGTACTAAGCGCGCTACCTATTATATATATATATATATATATATATATATATATAATATGAATATAATAACGTTATAAATTATCATAGTATTATATTAAACCGTCGTGTTTACGCGAGCTAAGCGCAAAATTACGAAAATCAAATGTTTGTATTAGAACTATTAGGCGTAATGTTATATCATTGTGTTATACAATGTTATACATATAATGTAATAATATATATGTAATCACCTTTATTATATTATTTATATATATTATACAGCCACGCACTACATTTTCCGTCTTCACTATATAATACACACGAGTATATACACGTGCGTTTTACGCGTATACACGTACATAATAAAATCATAATAGTGTATATATGTATATAGTTACGTCGTACACTTATTTCATATAATTTATATAGTTATTATTATTGCGGGCGAACGAGTTTTATTCTCAATCATATTCTATAGATACGTACGCGATATATTAATACATTTACGCGCATACGTACCGAAACACTTCAATTTCAATTAAGTAACAGACTCCATCGTGCGAGCAGGATCAGCAGCAAGAGGACCGCGGAGAAGGAATGTGTAAAAGAATAACTGTATAATTTATTGCACGGTGATCATGAACGAAGTGGAGGTGTGGAAGAAATGCATACAAACACGATTACTTGTATATAGATGAGCACACACGTGCACCCGCAATTTAATATTTTCATTGCTATTTATTACGTTGTCGGTCCCACAAGACAAATGTGTCGTTTCGACCTAGGAGGCGGCCGCTGTGTATGCGATGAACTCGGTGTTATTATGAAACTATATATGTACATATTATATTATACTTATGTATGATATGTTTTTAACGTATATCAAATGTAAAAACTATTTTTATTGTTATTGATTATTATATTGCGTGTATGTGTCGTTTGTGGAAGAGGTTTCCGACGTGACATCAAATTTATTTACAATGATCCCTCGAACAGTGGTGATGCATCACTATACATAATGTGCATATTTATGCATCTCACATGAAAATAAATAACAATATTAGTTTCGTAAATTTCAAACAATTATTACGTTATACTTAAAAATATTGTAAATAATTCGGGTTAAAATAGTTTTTTTTTCCAAATATAAAATAAGGCAAAATAAGGTACAAGCCGACTGTCATGGCTTCACCCATGATTTATTTTGCCTCTGGACGATGATATGTAGAATTTTTTATTCAAATTTTATCGTTTAATGTGATGGGTAAGTAAATATAAAAAACGGTTATTGAAAACGTATTGAAATGTTGTCACAAAATGGGAACATAAAAAAGGCCTATTCTTGTGGACCTCACAGAGAGGCCCAAAAATTAGCTTTATTTTCCAATTTTTCAAGAACTTTATCCTTATTTTTTACTAACGAAATTAGTACTAAAATCTTTAGCAGATTTTTTTTCCAACAGATTTATTAGCAGATAATATAAATTATTATAGATTGTCAGGTAAAATAACAAAAAATTTCAACCAAATCGGTTCCAGTAGCTTTCTCGGCTAGCATGGTCATAGAGAACCCCTTACAATTTTATAAATAGTAGTAGAGATATTATGTAAGTTATAGGATTACAGTATGCATCATAAGAATTTAATTTATAGTAAGAACTATTATAGACAAGGCTGGATAAGTTGACTATTTTTTTTTAACTCGTTAAGTTAATCCAGAGAAATATAAGTAAAGTTTGATTTTAAAGTTACTTCTCTTTCTTATCAATGTGTAAAAGTTACGAGATCGATGGAAAACAAAAGTAACTTAATTTAGTGAAAAAAGTAACTTATTTTAATTGAATAATATTATATTTATAATATAGAGCTATATATATGTATATATACGTTATTTTAAAATCCAGGAGAAGTTTTTTCACGATTATAATTTCGATTTAAAAACAATAATACATCTGAAAAATACATTTATACTTTAAATCTCTGGAGTCTAGAACATAAATAAAGAAAATAATTTGAAATGAGACTATACAATTAATTAATCGATTACTATTTACCATGTGTTATATACTCAACTGAATCTAATTAGTTTTCGATTTTTTTATTAATATAATAGTATATCAATAGTACATTTATATATATATATATATATATATATATATATATAATACTGCATATATAGTACATAATATATATAGTATGATATATTCGATGTAATACATCACTAAACCGGTCGCCATATAAGTATAGCTTATACAAAACATTAAAACTAATCGTACTAAAAAATTTTACTATATGGTAATTACTAATTCCATATATAGTACATAATATATATAGTAAGATATATTCGAATATTCGATGTAATACATCATTAAACCGATCGCCATACAAGTATAGCTTATACAAAATATTAAAACCGATCGTACTAAAAAATTTTCATTTTATTAATTTTTTTTTTTTTTGTTAATTTTTGTTTAAAGATTTTAGGTTAGAACTCATAAGTAGTGAATTTGAAGTCAATTTTATTTTAAGTTTTCCGATTAAGATTCTTTAGTTTGGCTATATATCCGTGGTGTATAATAATATAATATATTCATTGGCAAAAATAAACAGTTTTTACCATTCTCATATGTTTCGATTTCCTGCTGATAATATTATGTATTACTGCGATAATGTCATTTTACGCATGTATAACATATATAATTTATAAATCCCACGTTGGTCGACGATGACGACAATCGATATCGGATAATGGAAATCGACTCGTAAATTCGGATTTTAACCCCGTTCGGAGGCGTAGGCGGTGGCAGCGGCCCCTTTGACCGACAAAGGGTCGCGCACAAACATAAAATACCGCCGCCGCCGAGAGGGCTTCGTTTTTGTTGGACTGTAATAATAATAATAATATAAATAATAATAATAATAATAATAATAATAACCTACACATGCACTGCGCACGTCTTGGTAGTCGTCGACGTCGCACGAATGCGTTTTTGTATCGTGTATTATATAATATTATAATAATATGTGTTCTCCTCGTCTTACGAATCGCGTAGTATATGTGTATACATATAGTCACTATTATAATATCGTTGCTTGGTCGGTGTGTCGCACACACCACACACTAGCCCGGTGGCCCTCGCGGCTTCCTTTTTTCGTCGGGTCACCCCAGTATATACCTCGCGACACCCATTGTCCTCGCGATGTATATGCACACATATACTCGTGTATGTGTGTGTGTGTGTGTGTGTGTGTATGTCAATGAGACCGAAAATACATGCCCGAAATTGACTCCCCAGCACGGTACAAATGAGCAATTTGTTGCAGTAGTTTTTATTACATCGACACCTTTTGCTAAACAACATTTTTTTCCCATTCTCCCGTTCTTTGATACGACGCCGACCAC
Source organism: Chaitophorus viminalis (assembly GCA_025469195.1). Lineage (NCBI taxonomy): Eukaryota > Metazoa > Arthropoda > Insecta > Hemiptera > Aphididae > Chaitophorus > Chaitophorus viminalis. The sequence goes on from JAIPRK010002030.1 coordinate 9,695, forward strand.
ACAGGCCGCCGACACCGCCGCCGTTCTTGACGTTATATTATATTATTATACATATCATATGATGTATATAATATATATATACACGCATTTACGTGTGCAGCAGGTTCGCTCTCGGATAGACGAACCGACGACGTCCGCAAATTCGATTATTGTCGGTCGCCGCAGAAAACATGTGTACTCGCGCCTAATGCGTACCTATATAATAATATAATAGTATACTATAGTACCTATATATATATATATATATGTATACGCATCGATATTATTATATATAGGCACTGTCCGTTTTGTTCGTATTATTAAAAATTTGTCAATGGATCGCCGCCGATGTGTTTTACAAAAACATTGCGTGTACGACATAGCGCCCCAGTGCGGCACGATGAATAACACGGGAATGCGTGTGAAAAGGCGCCGCCGATTTTATTCGTCATATGTACCGCAAGCGCAATGTATATAAAAATATAATAATATAGTGTCTTGTATATATGTGCGGGGGCAGCAACCGCAGTTCCTGCAGCACACAGGTGGACCGACTGCGATTGATGTTAAACGGAACAACGGAAACGAAAGAAATGAAAACAAGAAAAAAATACAACATCGTAGTTGAAAATTTTTGTGGACATTATATTATGTAGGTACGATTCATCATGTTTCGTTCAGCGAATACTGTCCAAGACGTACCCAGTGATGGTCAAATTATTTCGTCACGGTGGAGGGGGGTTGTTCTTTGATAAATTTTTGGTAAAAAGCAAAAGTAATCAATATTAAGTATTTAAAAAAGATCATGGAAGGATCTATCTCCTCCCCTCTGTTTAACTACCACTGAACGTACCCCAAGAAATAGATTTTTCCATTTTAAACGAATATCCTGTATGACCGTGCACGATGCGAGTATGTGTTATAATTCGTGATACAACACGATTTCTATTTTGCACTTGATTTCCGGCTTCTTCGCAGTCCATCTCGGCACGTATAATGTATGTATTATATTTTAGTATCTACTACCCTATGTGTGAAATATTTTATGATCTTGTACTTACAAATATTTTATAATTTGGGATTTTAACAGTATATTAATATAATATGAACGCATAATATCTTAAACTATTAATGTTTTAATAAAACGTTCATAATTATCTGCAACATAACATGAATTATATCAAATATTGCGTATACAACGTCTACAAATGAGTGGTATAAAAACTCTTTCGGTTGCACCACGTTATGACGTGCCACTGCAGGCTTCACTGTACAACGATAAAATCGAATAGCTGCATATGAGATAGAAATATTCTCGACAGATTCCGCGGTTTACTACGGCGATTTTCTACATATACATACACATACGCGTATGCCCATAAGTATATAAATATATGTTAGTACCCGTCACACTATAGTGTTCACCACTATAGCCATTATATATACCCTTGGCCGGAGGAAGGTGTGCGCGGGGGACACGCGGAGCTGAAAAACGGAAACGCGACAAAAACAATGGCATATTGGCATTGGTACACCGTGCATGTATTACAACACGTACATATATATTTCGTCATTGTTCGTCGCATATACTTTTCAGGTAAGCCGTGGTGCTCGTAAAAATACCACAATAATAATATATTATAAAATGTACGTTATAAGTTTATAACATTATCTTTATCGTTTTCAACGAATAATATTATAATATTACATGTGCACCGTCTATCGCAACGGGTTTAAACATAAATCCGTGTATACGGTTGCGTTATCAGCCGCACCCGCATTGGTTGGTGAGTATATTATGAGCAAAGTCCCTGATGCTGTAGCACGTCTTTAACAGATTTAGCAATAACCATTCCTATGCATGCCGATCGTACACGTGGTTGTAATCTGTTCCGGATCCTCTGACGGTTTTGGCCGAAATTCGTTGTCTACAAAAACCACGTGATCAGGTTTCTAAGACTGCAGTATCTAATTTGCGATGATGCATATTCATTTTTATCTGTCCAGCATATATATATATATAAAACAATTTGTCAAAAATCGGATAGTTTCACATCTTATAGGCAAGTACAAAATAATTATTACAATTATAATTTCGATTTTCGTATAGTTTCCGAATCACGATATCTGTATGTATAACAACACAAATATGTAAACATTTTAAAAACATATATTTTGACGTGTAGTTATATTGTATTACAGCGATTCTTAACCAGTGGTCTGCAGCCCCCTGGGGGTCTGCGGCAGTCTTAAAGCTATCCAGTATTGAGCCCATTCTAAAACTTGTGTCTCAAATGCAACACAAACACATTAAGTAAATAAAAGTTTAATTTAAATTTGAAAAATAAAGCATAATAAAAATAACTATAAATGTGATGTTCTGTTATGTCTACTTATGTAATTTGTAATATAAAATAATTATTATAATTTTGGTTGTGAAACATGAGATGTTTTGTAACAAAAGGTATTCGAAAAAAAATTGGTAAGGGGGTCCGCGATTTCTAAAAATCTTTCATCATGGGTCCGTCATCTACAAAAGTTTATAAGAACCGGTGTTATATTATATTGAATAGTTGGTTACAGATGATATCCACTGACTTCACATATTTATACACCATGAAACCGTTAATCTTCTCGGACAAATATACGCACCTAAGAAATTAATTTGTAAATTTTAAGGCGAGGGTATAGTTTTACGTACCTACATTACAAATTTAATACCTAGGTATATGACTCGAGGACAAAACACGGTTGATACCGCAGGCACTCCTTTCGCTCCGTTTAACTGGACAGAAGCCAGTTTATTACTTTACGTTATTATTTTAAATTTTAAATTAATAATAAATCACTGGTGCATCCAAAAAACGATTATGAGTGGATTCAGTAGATTATGGGAAGAAAAAACCGGTGATTTTTTATCGAATATGAGTGTTTGTTTTCATTATTTTTTCGAATAAGTTTTTTTCAAAGTGTAGAAGTGGGAATTCTGAAAACAATTTTTTTTTAAAGAAGTCTATATTATTAGTTCTAATTTCTAACAATCAATCGGTCTCTATGATTGAACCATATTGAACTCGAATGTTTTATGAATATCGAATGAAATAATAATACGTACTTTCTAAAAATCTACAATAGCATATTATTATCTATTGGTAGTCTAAGAATGTCTTAAGTATGCCCATATTATATGTATCGTACAAACGTATTTAGCATTTCATATTGTAGCATATCTTCCATGATAATTTATTATCGCTTACGACGTTCATTGCAAACAATTATTTCTTATACTGGTATTTTCCAAAATAACAGACTCCGGAATGAATAGTTCATTCGTAAAACAGACAAACATAATGATAAATTGCAATATTATTCCCTTGGTAATGATTATTTTAACCGTTTATTTCGTACTGGTCAGTATAAAATGATTTCTATACATTTATTACTAATAAAACACTTTTTACATATTTTAATAATCTAACAAACAGAAATTCAACATAAAAAATATAACGATAAATCACGAGGTTCAGTTGTCTAAGACGTTTTTATTTCTAAACACTATATTATAGGTACATTGATTTATTCGAATGATACTTTTAAAATAAACGCGATATCGGTGTTCTAGTGTTCTGCATCAGCGTTATTAGTTTTATTACATGATATGATATTATGCGTATACTCGCTGTTTAATAAATAGTTACATATCCTGGTATGTCGGTATACCGTCCGGTCATAATAAATTTTTCAGATGGGTACGCCGAAATAATATCACTGTATAGCTATTCCAATAAATTCAACAGTTTATCCTTCTCCCTCCTGCAAACGTTTATTTACTATTATTATTTAAGGTGGTAAGCTGGTAAAGTATAGTTCGCTTGCAATACTAGTATACTACACGTGTTCGTTTCTGAACTGATGAGGCTATCAGCATACTAATATGTTTACTACGTACTTCATTTAATGTTATGATCATTATTCAAATCATCGTTCGGCGTGTACCCAAACACCACCGGTGCTCGTCATATTTTCTTCTTGTTGCATGCGCTTAAATTTCGGACCGTTCCTAAAACTTTCTCTTATCGACTGATTTCTTATCACGCATCTAATTAAATATGCATTGTTCGCAGATCAATATGCAAAGTAAATTAGCGAGTTTCTGTATAATTTCACACGTGACCGACTCGCCTATTTTACACCTACGCGTTTATATGTATGGTAGAAACTAGAAACATTATTGCATAAACGCGTTGTAATATTTTCCTCCCGAGTATAATGGGGTTTCACGTATAAACGCTCAGCAGCGGTTTTCAACGTTCTTGTAAATTTTTGTACATTTGAATTTTTCGGTAAATAAAAAAAAATAGTAATATGGTATTTAAAATTATATAATAATATACGCATGTGTCAATATTATATACCTAGTTATAATTTATTATTGTACAACAATAATACTATAAACACACGTATATACCGTATATGTTTACGAAATACACATATTTCAGTATAAATACAATATTATTTGACGGTAAAATAATGTAATGTGCATACATATATACGTCATTTATTATATACTCAATAGGAATCAACTCTAATATTTTCTAATACTTAATGCGGTACTGCTATTCGAAATAATTAAAAAAAACTCACGATATATAATATACAGACGCGTATTTACGTAATACATCACATTTTGGTATAAATTAATATAATATTATGCACGCACACCGCGTGCGTTATTATGATAAACGCGACGCATTCTTGCTGTAATAATAATGTTATCATAATAATATCGTACTCCGGCGTCGAGTTTTTAAGCGCAGCGTTTGTGGCGTTTGAAAATTACACATATTATAGACTCCGCGTGATATTTTTACTATATTTTGTAAACACGATCGTGTTGTATTTTTATTATTGTTGTTATTATCATCATTATTTCTATAATTCTTATTTTACAGGAACTTCAAGGTTAATTCGTATATTTTAGTTTAATTATTGTCGCTGTCGTCAGATATTATGTTATTATTATCTCTGTATATTATGCTCTCGCGGCGCGCAGGTATATCATTATCGTGTCCTATATATTTTTACACACACGGTCGCCGACCATATATATTATATATATATATAAGTACTATTGGTGCGGCGTATACTAGCTAACTTGCTGAATGCCCTTCTCCTAGCACAATTATAATACATACGCGTATACTCTAGACTGGGCATATCATCCAACGTTCAGTTCACGACGGTCCGTCGACACTTCATTGTATGATTTCACGTTTTTCAGGTCACTCCATAAATTTTCCGACCACCGAGTTAGTAAATTATCACGCGTGAACACATTGTTGTATCATGTTTGAAGGCATGCTAACGACGTGCATGGCGAATAACTGTAGAAATCGCGTCATGTTGTTCAAGAGTGTTATTTGAATGTTTTCGCTAAGTCCCACTATATATAATAGCGTTAGAACTATCAATTCACGATGACTTTGTGAACGAAATGTGTGCATAAATTATTATTTTTTACCTATGATGATAAAAAAAAACCCTTTTAGCCGCTGCTGACGTACGGATTGGTATTTGTCCTCATGATAATAGTCCTACACCGAAAAAAGGCAAAGACTACATCATTTTATATATTAATTAATTTATCATCAACGATACACAAACGTATAAATATATACTTATATAACAACGCACTACTCTTTTATGTAAAAATAATATAACTTAAAAAGTTAAAAAGTAGTATGGGCGAAGTATTCATAATACCACAATGGCTAATTTTATTTAAAAAAAAAACCAAAAATTGATAAAGACTTCAAAAACTTATATATACCTAGGTTGTCAACAAAATAAAATAATACAATATTATATAATAATTATGATGAATACACATATTCACTTAAGTGGAAATTATAAGAGTTTAAAAATTAATTTTAATATTGTTTGAGGGACAGAATCAAAAAAGTGGGACTGTCGATTAAAAGAAGACTTAACGGCGAATTTAAATCCGTTTTTAAAATTATTATCACACTAATTGATCAATCGGTACGTTGGAAATCGAAAGCGTCTAAATTCTTATGTTGAGCGTATGATAGACAAAAACAGAAAATCATGACTTACAACCCCTTTAACTATTGTAGTGTGACTTAAACACTGACTGATTTTCTTGGTAGGACAAGTAAAATTTATTAACTACATATTATGTCTATACAATAATTACATTATAAACTATAATATAATTAATAAACTCATTTGGGGAAAAGAAACTGTATTTTTAAATATTATAACGAGTAACTAAAATTAAATAAGATGTAGTGTAATGTTCAGTATTCAAAGGCTGACTATCTCTAACCCACACATAATCAGAACATAAGACTGTTTTTTGATCAAAAAATGGTGCAGGTTAGGTATTTCCTGTCTAAACTGACGATCGTATTATAATATGATATATTATATGTATAAAACTTACCATTCATATAAATTAAGTTATTAAGTATATAATGAATATATATTATACCATTTATACCCCTGCGCTGAATACTGATATAACTTTATAAACAAGGAGTTTACGAGAAAAATCCCCAAATCTACGATAAATTATAGTTAATATTTGTTCAGTATGACGTATGATTTGACATACTTTTACTATTCTTACACAAAAAGTTGAACTTTTACCGTCACAAACACCAAATGTAATACTTGGGTATGTACTCTCCAGGAGTCCAGTTCGAGTTTGAGTTATTGATGTGTATTATATTTCACATTATGGTGTATTCCGCCTAAAGTCTAATCGAATTTAGAGTGAAATAAATTTCACGATGAATCGGATGATATCTTGTATAATATACAATTTATAATACGTCAAAAGAAACAATTTATACTGCGCCCGAGCAATCGTCCAAAATGAAGAAAAAAGAACACGCGTGAAATAGTCGTTGAACACGTGGACGAACGATGTTTGATCGCTAATGATGTATGTTTATAATATTATGGTACCCGGTACGGAAACAGCGGGATGTAGAGAAAACACCGTGGTGTGCGGAGCGCACACCACAGGCGCAGAAAAATGCCACCGAATCGTCGTGCTCGGTATATTATGTATAATGTATAATGTACAATAATATAATGCAGTTGCTTAATGATGTTTCCGGAAGCCCAAACACGCTGATGATGTCATGAAATCTATAATCATTAAGAACGTTTTCGGCGACCGGTAGCCGCTGCTGGGATACACGCGTTGACAATAATAATAGTGGCGGCCATGCTGCATAACGTGTGCACACTGCGCTGCAGACTTACGGATCGCGTGATTAATGGATGCAAGTTCGTGTCGTACGCCACCGCGTTGGTCGTCCTGAAAAACTGCCATCCACCGTGCACCCTGTTGACTCGAGATTATTATTTATGTACACCATATCTTGTATCGGTCGATTACCAAAACAAGTTGAACGGTTTAAACGCATGACGTGACGTAATATATTATAAATATATATAGCATCGTCGTCGTCGTATCGGTAGCGAAGAAAATGTATATTGTATCCATTACGATCACTAGCTATTATTGGCATTGTGCGCTGATACGCGTGTATGTATAGCGTAACGCGAGCGTTTCAAATGATATTAATAACGCTGCGAAGGGAGGAGGGGGATATGCGCATCTCAGTGCGTAGGTGCGGTGTACGTATTCGATTAGACTATATATTTTCAATGGACGTCGTCGTGTTGTAATGAATGTATTTATACACGTATGCACACACACACACACACACACACACACACATACGTAATAATATAATGCGTGCGGCCGGACCCACGTGGATTTTCTTGCCACCGAGAAACCGTTCTCGTGCTGCTTAAGAATATTACACGTTTTCCGTGATAAACGAGTTGTTAGTGGATTCTATGATTTATACGTGTTATTATTGTGACGCACGCTCATGCAGACGTGGCGGTGCTTTTCCGGCGTCCAACACACCCGTACCGCACGTGTGTGTGTGCATACGTATAAAACTACGATACGTGTACAATATATTAAACGCCCAAACACTTCACCGGGACATAAATTAATCCCATTTACCTAGCTGTATTATTATTTATTATATATGTATTATACTCGCGATGTGTACGTAATAATATGCGTTCATGGCGTGCAGGGGCTAAATATTATATTAATTCACTATTAATTGAACGAGAAATGTGCAATTTTACAACTATTTTATTATAATATAATAAGCGTGATGATACTATTTATTAACTTATTCGTTTTTTCTCGCGTTGCAGTATTTAGTGGGTACCGGAGCACTTAAACACGCACGATTTAATGGTTACGGGAGTTCAATCTTGCAAAGTATATATACACGAGTGTGCAGCTTATAATTTAAATTTTGATAGCGTTTTAATAATTATACATTCAATTTTTTTTCATTATTGCAAACTCTTATAATATATTATATAATCAAAGAGACCAAAGTGCACAAATGTAATACCGTCATTTTTATGACATTAGTAAAATGTTATATTATTATATTCATCTACACAAAATACAACAATATATTATAAATCAATCATTTTTCTGTGACTATATAGTCGTTTTTAACATTAATTTTAGGAATTATTTTAATGAAATGTAAATAAAGTCATAGATATAATTCATCAAGTATCACCGACGTGACGCGTGAGATATTTCTGTAAGCTGGATCTCAAAAATATAACACATAGCGTTATAATTATACATTTATTTAATAATATTATACACAGCGTAAATATTATATTTATCAACACGTATTGTGTCAGTTTCATAATTTTAAATCGATTAGATTTAAGTTTCGACCATAATATGTTCATTTAGAATATGGATGTCACGGTATGTTACTTATTATATCTGTACATTAGATAGTTATATTGTAATAAATCAAAAGAAAAAAATAACTAAATCAAAGTTACCTGACAGTATTCCGTCAATTGAGTAATTACTATGACGATCTGATCTGATGGTCGTATCTCTGATTTCTTCTGGACAATACGAAGTACGTTTCGAACAACTTTTCTGAAAACCATAACATCCAAAATTAGTATTATAATAAGAGTAATCGACTTTATACATTAAGTGTATGGCCTAATAGGTAACGTATTATAATGTAATATCCTCTACTGAAAAACAAAGATCAGAGATTTGATTATATTGATAATCGGTGTGTATAGTATATATACAGTATTACAGTATTATATACAGTATTATATATATATATATATATAAATGTATCAATAAACATCAAAATATAACATTATTATAAAGTTGAATAAAATTATAATATTGTATATGGGGAAGTACTGCTAAATAAGTTTCAAGGATCTTGACGATAACGTATGCATAATTAGTAAAAAAAAACCATAAATATACATGCATTATATATTATAATTTATAATACACCACGTTGGTATATATTATTATATTAAATGTCCATAGAAAAATAAAAGTTTTATTTTTTTATTTTGATAACGCACGCGGTTATTATAACTCGAGGCACGGTATATCGAATAAGCGACGAGGGCCGCGGCGTGTTGCCGAAATGATCTCGGGATATTTTTACGACCGACTATAAAAAACAATGGGTTGTAATATATACACACATTCCGTGGAGCCGGGCTGTCTGGTGTCGAACAGGTAAGACCGTAAGACGAACAGATGCCGAGGTAAGAAAAGAGAGAGAGGAATGTGTCGTACACGCGCACGCTCACACACACACACACACACCCACCCGCACACACACTTAGGTACACGAATACGCACCCATACACGTGTATATACATCACACGCGAGCACACAAGAAACACTTGGGGTCCATTAATTAATAACGCGCAGGCGGCTGGTCGTATGTTGTGGGGGGTCTATTAAAGAAGAAGAAAAAACAGAAATGCCAACAGCTAAAATGATTGATCAGGAATTCCGTGTATTTAATATTACGGCGTAAAAAAAAGAAAGAAAAAAAAAGGTGTAGTTACTAAATATTCATGAGCCGTATCCATACGAGTTTCGTAATGTGTCCTGAAATCCCTTTGAGCAATCAGAAGACACGATGACGATGTCTTCATCATCGCGCTTGGCCCGATTTATTGGCCTTATTGTTTTATTTCGCCAATAATTTAAATACCAACGCTGTATAATTATGTAAATGGGCGCGTGCTAACAGAATAATTTATCTTTAATTTATCATCACACAACGTTTTATTATTATTATTATTATTATTCTTTAGCGTCTTCGCGTGTTCTCACTTTACTGAGGGAAGTGTTCGAAATCGAAATCCACGTATATGCACATTATGTACATTCGTTAAAGTCACTTATACAGTTATACGCATTATATCTGTACTACGGTTAGCAATATTCATTTTTACTGTCGTTAATCCCTCCAATGCACAGTTTTGACTACAATATATGAAATTATTTTTTTCATGATTTAATAAAACGCATTTGTCTTTGAATTATGAGTTTTATTGTTGGATTTCGTGACAATTTGTGTGCGATAGAATAATGCAATATTATATACATTCACATAATTGTTTAAATAATATGTATAATGAACATCAAAATGATCGATTTAATCAGTAATACTAAGAAAACGCATGTCAGTTAAAACATTACAATATATTATGATTAATCTTGAACCGATGATTAAAATGTATGTATAGAACGTATTTCGTCACGTACGTTAAACTAAATTTGTGTACAAATTAGGTGAATGAACAATTAAATTAGTATCAACTTCATACTAAATATTTACTAGAGAAAAAACTAACACCTTTTTATGAAGGAGTGCTGGGGTAACGTACGTTTATTCGGCTGCTGCACTATTATTATATGCAGTCCCCACATAAGGAAAATATTTTCCAATATACGTGAATAATATTATATAATACTACAATCATAAGTCTTTAGTGTTATTTCAAATGCTCCATGGATTGTTAAAAACAGCATACAGACTTCAACGTGTACATAAGGGGTTTATTGGTAACATTTTATAGCCAGTTGTGCAAGTTAAGAAACCCTAACATTACAGATTTCATTGCTGTCCAAACGGACGCAGACCCTGACGTAATCTCCCTTCGACATTCAAAATTTAGTTGTGCTTATATTTTATGTATACTACTGTATGATTTTTATACGGCTATTTATATTATTTATATTATTATTGTTATATTTTTTTCTCTACTTCACTTTCTCTATTAATTTAAAATTTTTAAAAAAATGTTTGTTATAATATTGGATGTTATTGTTTAATATATTATTGCCCAAAAATGTAAATGTTGACAAAAGTCAACCAACTAAGGAACGCTAAGTAATAAAATAAATAAAAAATATGGCGAAACTCCTAGGATGGTCTAGACTCTACGATCCAGTGAGTTACAAGGATAGGTGATTGATATTGCTGTACTGGTCTAAATTTGAAACCAATGTATCATTGCTTTTGATCAAACGATTCTGAATAAAACGGCCGAACGGAAACTTTGTGACACTGTGATCGATATAGTATTAGCATCTGTATCGCATCATAGAGTTTCTATGTTATATAACTACGTATTTTATATATTTTTAAGGGTACGAGGTTTTGAACTTGAAGTCACAATATGTTTTATTTTAATTCATTATTTAGACACGCTTGCAATTCATTGATCCTACAAGAGACTGAAAAGTATCAACAGTCGAAGATTTAATAATACTAGCTCGCATATTTTCAATCTAAGAAAATGATTATGCTATATTTATACTTCACTCACACACATATACATACATACACGAGTAAACAAAAACCCACTTTCACCCCTATATTACACATTACGTATACAGAGTTCGTATAATCGTCTTACTTGAACATGATCGCTGTTCACTATACCAGGTCGGATGCTTCCTGTCTCCTGGTATCTGTTGAGAATCTTGGACACGCAGCCGTGCGATACTTTGAGCTGCCTAGATATGTTGCTGGGCCGCACACCAGCCGCGGCCATTTCGACGATTTTCAACCGGACCAAGTTGGGTAACGGTCGACCGTTTATGAACGTACCGCCCAGCTGGTTCACACGGCCTTGGCCTATATGACATAATATTAATATTTGTATTAATGCATAGAAAATATATCAAAATGCTATTAGTTATGTATTTAGAAATCTAATTTCGGTTTGACGACCACGATCAACCAGCGATTCACCTGCGCGAATAGCATGAATTGAATATACAATATTATAAAACAGAGCATTTAAAATTTTGGGTGTATACACCGAATCGACTCTTAGTAGATAGTTATAATTTTGTAATTTCTTAATCACATGAACCATATATGAATAGTTACGCGAAATATAATTTCAAAAATAAACCTCGAAAATAGTCACTTATACTATTTCTATTATATGTTGACATATTTGTTTGTCCTCTAAACTCTTGTGGATCACGGTGTATTATTGGTGGAAAATGTTAGCTATATAACTTAAAATGTTGAAAAGCACCAAGGCTAGACAACATTATCATATGCGTACCTTTATGTAAATACGAGCATCATTAGTAAGTCGACCACAGATGTTTTGATTTGCTGTTTTGTCGAATTTTGACCAACGCATGTTTCATGACAGTATAAAATATATACATATATATATTTTTAAAAATTGTAAGTGCACTGCACATTGCGATAAAACGTAAACAAAATATTTTATTTTAAATCATTTTATTTTATATTTATTTGCAATCTATACAAATATAGAAATAGTAAATTTGATAAATGGTACGATAAAGAGAACAATGAATACAAAAGTTTGTTGCCGTTTCACATTAATTTAACGTAAATCAACAAAACTCAACGAGATTTTTTCCCCGTCCTACTTTTCAATACAACTGAACCGTAAACATAGGTGCTGTGCTCCTGCTTGGTTGCGTGTCAATACTGTAATGGTACACTCGATTGATCAATAATTTAAATAGTGATGTGTACTTTTTACGGTACGCGATTGAAAAATTGTTTATAATAAAAAAATTCGACCCTGTGAACTGTCGTTGGCGTGGTTTAAACATTTTGGTGTGGCCAGTAATATATATATATATATATATATATTGAAACTGTTACAGGTAAATTTATGTGTATATTTTTCCATCAAAATAGACATTACGTTTCTTTTATTCCTCTCAATAGTTATACGACCGCAATACTATAGTATACAAAAAACATCGAGAAATATCATCGGGAATTTCAATTAAAAATACAAAAGAAGTTTATGTTAACCTTTAAAACGTGATTATATGTTTTTTACATAGTATTGTTTTAAACATAATTCTAACTATCGTCGCAATTTTGTAAAATGTATTATTATAAATGTTGTATTGTAAGATGCTTGTGGTTTTATGGCCATAATGTTTCTTCGATAATTATCTCACGCCAGCAGAAAAATATAATTGTACGATAAATAACAATATTCAGTAGTGAATGACCAATTACTTTTATTGCCGCGCAACCACGTAAAGCAGCTACCAGCTCGTCAGTAGTATTAAAAGCATCAAACATCGACCATTGTTATTGTTATGCAAGTCGACTATTCACAGTGATTGGAGAAAATACTATTTTCTCGTTACATACAGCATAAAATATACAAGTTTAACTATAAACGCAAACATTTTTTTCCATTATATTATTATTTAATATTGTGCAGGGTTAAAAAACTCGTTGGTGCGCGTTATTAAAGTTGAAATAAAAGAAGGAAAAAAAATTATTCAACCCATTACACGTAGTCGGTTTGAAAATTATAACAGATGCATTAAAGTTATACTACATATACATAATAAGATAAACCGTGTACATTTAAATTTGACGTCATGCACATTGTTAGAAACTCGAATCGCATCACTCAAAATGTTGTAGGATGGCGTATACATATATAATAAATATATTAGTGTATTTTATATAGCCGGTCGTATAGCACTAAAGGGCATATATTTCATATTTGAGGTAGCGAAAAAATATATTATTCACACACACATACACACACACACACACACACACACACACATTTATATATATATATGCGTAGTTTGTTGTGATTTTCATTTTGAAAAACGAAAAAATAATAAAAAGAGGATATTTGTGTATGTTTTTTTGAAACTAATTTAGCTGTCGAATATTTTTACTTCATGGTTACAATATTTTTTGAAATCATCCAAATCGATTTTATATTTTTGTTACCGACTTAACTTATCAAATAAAATCAAAAAAAGAGTAGGGTAATATTACGCAAAACATTGATAATTGCAGTGCCATAATATGAAAGACTAATGACTTATAAATGGATATTTTAAAATTAATAATCCTAATTAAATTCGAACCGCGTTATAAAGGACTCTTACGACAAGTATTTCAAGAAACTACGATCGAAGGTGCATATAATATAATATATTATATATAACGTTTGAGAATAATAATAGTAATATACCAAATGTCAAACACATAACTTATAGGTTTAGTGGCGATGACCGATTGGTTAGGTATACTATTGTACCTATGTATATGTACTATCCTTGTGATACATAAAAATTATTCTGTATATATTATATCATTATTCATTACACGTTTATCATTTTATATATTTAACTCTGAATGAAGTAATATACTAACAAATAATAATTCATTAATTTATTATATTTGCATATTCTTGTGGTAAGGATATAAGTATATAACTATATAGTTGCAGCTATTATATTAATACCATTAATGTATATAATATTTGCTGTAAAATACTGAAATGGGTGATGTAGGAACACTCGAGGAAGTATTTTGAACATAAAAGAATCGTAAAAAGTTCAATAGTGACGTCTGCAGAAACTTGGTCCAAAGAAAAGGCCTGCAACTTTATATTATAGACTATGCTTATACGAAGTTATTTAATTAGACGAGGTTATCGATTTATGATTTAGAGTATTGAATCTGATAAATATTGCATACATCAATGATGTAAACTTACATATATTATATTATATACATAGACCCCGTATTTAATTATCAAACGGTGCAGCGGCTCTTACCTTGAAACGTGAATCCGTTGTAATGTGCAGAATACATGTTTGGCGATAGTTTGTAGTATAATATAATACGGAACGATCGTGTGTAATCTTAAAGGCACTACAGGGTGTGTCTGTGTGTCGTTGTAGGTCGGCGAAAACCCGGTTACGCAAAGCACACCGACCACGAAGACGACCGCGACATTACAATATATTATTGAAGTCGTTTTACCGAGTACATATTATTAACATAATATTACCACGATCGTCGAGCGCACGCGCCACTACCACGGCTACTGTTCTCGCCCGCGCGGATGTTTAAGTCTCCGAAAACGTTTTATGACGGCAGTGGTCCGCACGTGCACACACCTCGACCGCGACGACGACACTATTTCATTATTTTTCGTTACGTACACGGTTTAATAATATCATCCGAAAAAGCACGTTGGATAAAATTTGAAAAACCAACAATAACAGTACCTAAGAATAACGATGATAACGACAGTAATACGAACGGTATGATGGTGGTAGTAGTTGTAATAGCAGCGACGACGATAACGATATAATGTATAATATAATACTCTCGCGAAAAGCGATAATTATTGCAATGTACGTATGCACACAAACGGCCATGTTTTTTTTTCGCAGGGCACCGCGGAACCCCTCGCGCAAAAGGCCGCGGCGAGCTATTGGCTATCCGCCGCGGAATGGGTGTCAACCCACGTGGTCCCCTTACACCACGGCATACATGCCGCACACGCGCACACACGTTCGTTCGCACTCGCGTATATGCATAATAATATATACATATTATATACATATTTATAATATATGCCGCTGCCGACGCGTTATATGTACTCGTACACACGCGCACGCGCAGCCTATTCTAAATAATACAACGTGCTTGTGTCAGCGGCGATATATTCAATTACGTGCCTTTTGTGACTCTCCCCCCTTCCCCACCCTCCACACCGATCATCCGCTGTTTTTGTCACAGCATAGTCGTGGTTCTTCTGTCGGCTTAGTGTTATCGCTTAAAAAAAAAAAAAATATATTAAAATTAAATATTCAATAATTACCTTCGCCGCCGCCGCTCGACGTACCTGCGCGTGCACCATACACTCGTAAACACACGTACACGTACACACATACACGTGCACACATACATGTACATACACATATATACTCATACATGTATAACGACCGTACAGTACCGGGTTTAGCATTTCTAATGGGTTTGAGTTCAAAGAGAGCCCGCGCGCACATTGTCTACGCACACACACATACACTACCCGTGTTCGTTATAGAAATTCGTCTCGAAGCATTGGCAACAGCTTATACGTATATAATATATGTATGTGTGTGTGTGTGTGTGTGTGACGTCACGTCACCGCCGCCGTTGATTGTCGTAAAAACAACGGAAGAAATCAAACGAAATCGAATGCGGTACCGTGACACACACACACACACACACACACACGAGATCGTAGAAAATTGTTAGCGTGTACCTAAAGGACTCGGGTAGGGGAGGTATAGTCCTGAAGAGAGAAAAACGACGGAGAGCCAGAGAGATTAATAAACGGGCACGTACTTGCGCTGGCCACAATACCCGATCAATATATTACATCCTATGTAATACAATAATATAATACATAATATACGATGCGTGTACGCGCGTGCACACAACCACCAATAATGCATACAAGTCGTTCGCAACAATTTCAATCCGAAGGCCGTTTAGGTCGCAAAAACGGGTCGTAAATATGACGCGCTTGATAACGCTAAAATTGGTGTAGTCACATTATTAAAATGGGTATTACGTGCGGTCCGTATAATAGGTGTGGTGGTGACATATCGGATCCTGATATATAAACCGGCCCAAACGTCATAATCGAAAAAGTATAAGTACCGGGCCACCTGTGCGAATCGAAAAAAAAGAATAAGCCAAATGCAATAAATACTACTTAAGTCGATTTCGGAACCGTTCCATAGCGCATATATATATATATATATAAAGATACGGCTTGGATTTAAAAGAACGTTATAATATATAACTAATTTATAGGAAATTACAGATCACGAAACCGACGACAACATAAATATAAAATATTCGCATCCTACGTTCTATATACTTACTGAATATCGTTTCATTTTAAAGTCATCGTATTCATTTCATGTCACGACGTTAAAACCAATTGCATTATATTTTTGGATGTATATTGTATATGTACAGACACTTTGTATCGACCAAAACTAAAATATTATAAATAATTTTTCTTAACATTTTAATGACATTATAATATTAATATTATAATAAAATGATGTTTTGAAATTATTGTTTTTCTCTTTCATTTTATATAAACCATTAACCAAGTAATTTATACCGACTGATTTGAATAACAAAATCGTTGAAATCTATAGTCGATCGTTGATTATAATATTACTATGCACACATTGTACACGTCCGTACCTCGTATATGAATATAAAATATATCCATTGTCACAAACATATACTGCTAAATTCACATCACTTTATTTATTATGAAAGACCATCTGTTTCAGCTCATACCTCATATAAGGACTTGGGCGTAATCTTCGACAGCTACACTGCATATAACATACTCCATGTACATATATATATATATTATATAAATTGTAGTCTTTGCTTTTGTCGGTCAGTATAGACAACATTTAACGTCATGCGCGAGCACACATCTTGAGACAACGAGAGAAGGCGTCAAAATGGTCAACGCGGTCGTTGTTGTCGACACTTCGACAGTTATTTAATACCATAATAATCTATAATAACAATAATGTACGATAATAAATACGAGCACTATAATTTGATTATCACGTGATAAAGAGCGAAATAAAATGTAATAAATGATCGGTCGTAAAAACGCAAACGTACAAGCACATGATTTTACATCATCAAAATACTATATTATGTATACTTATATACATAACACTATTCTTTTCAGATTTATATTCATCTTATGTAAATCGTAAAAATTAAAAAATTTGACTTCTCGGTATAGAAGTTAAAAATTTTGTTGCAGGATTTTCACGACCGTAGTCTTGTCTACAATTGATAACAGCAAAAATTGAGCTCCTACTTTTTGGATAGTTATCAAGCATTTTAAATTATATTTAAAAATCTGAAAGTATGAATATTATGGCAGAAATTGCTTATATTTGCAAATCAAGACAGATTCCACGCAGCCCTGCAGTGAATTCGTCACAGACAGTCCATCAGATCTCAAATTAATCCGTATGATCGTTAGCTATAATTTTTGCGTACAACAGCAATATTATTTGATTTCTCGTATTTTGTGCAGTAAATATGAAATGCACGCGTGTCTATTATTGTAAAATTATGCGCAACAATTTTGACAATAACCGAATGTCGTCGGAAACGGAATTAACAATAACAATTATAGTAATACCGTCGGTGATTAATCGTGGTGCACCATAACGAGGAATAGGCGGTGCAATTACTATCGCCTTAGCGCGAGACGGACGGAAGCGAATAACAATATTTAAGACCTTTAAGTTTCAGCGATGTATTATTATGTATTGCTGTATGATGATTAATGGAAACTAGAATATACCTACTTTTCTCACCTGTGGTTGGAAATTCGAAACCCTTGTTCACGTGTACATAAGTATACGCACATGATGTACATGCACATATATAAGTATACGCGTTTGAATTTATGTGTACAATAAAACGAAATAAAACGAATTTGAACGAATGCCGAATACATACGTTCGTGGGTACTGTGCGGTGTGCTGCAGTATTATGCGTGTACATAATATATGTATACTGTTAAAACCGTGGGCACGGCTGCAAAATGGCAAACCAGGTAAAAGAAAATCAAGGAGAAGAGCGCGAAGTGAAATGAAATATTATAATAAAAAGAAAGAATAAAAAAAAAATCCGTATAGCCGTCGTTGTCGTCGTAATCGTCACGGTGCGTCCGCGACGGCGGCGGCGATGACGGATTTCGCGCGGTGTCGGGGGGTCGCGTGTCTCGGACGCGCAGCTGTACCCTAGGTCACGGACGTTAAGGGTTTAACTTAACACTGCACACACGCCGTTGTAGGAGGTCTGAATTCGATATGGACACATTGCACGCGATGTATATAAGGCCGAAAACGCGTTTTGTGCGCCGTTCCTTATATTAAAATATAACGCATTTATGTATACATATTACATATAAACGTAGAACATATACCTACCTGCGTGCATTATAATATATACGTGTGTGTGTGCTATACGATGATTCGTCTCGCGAGGTATAGGTGTGTATGCTGTATGTCTGTAGCGATTTTCTCTATCTCTCCTCCTTTTTTTCTTTTTCTTACTTTTTCGCCTGAAACGTATTACGCCGCATTGACGTGTTTATTATTTACGCACGCCGGAATGCCAAAATACACCCGGGATACGTGCAACTGCCGTATAATACAATCATATAATATTAGCAACACTGCGCTGCTGTTGCTGCTACTTCTGCAACCTAATCCCTCCGAGAAAATCTAATTATCATTTTTTTTACAATTTTTTTCTTCTTCGTTAAATTACTGCGGCTCGTGCGCGATAATAAAATACAATATACGTGTGATGGTGTATACCTATAATACAGTATCAATAATATAACAGCCGCCAGCAGCAATCAATTTCACCGCATAAACGACTGATTAAATATACGATAAAATAACATAAATATATTATGTAAGTAACTATATATATTGTACATACGACATAGCATATAGTAGACACATTGTGTATTGAGAACGTAATTTATTCCCGGGCGTGTTTCAGTATAAAGAAACTCTGTTGATACTATAGTTTATGCGATTTTATTTTTTACTAGCTAAGCCGATGAAGCGAATGAGACGTTAATAATATAAATAAATATTATACTTCAGATTTAACAATAAAAGGTCTCAATATTATTGGAGTCTTATAAATTCTGAGCGAACATCAACGAATTTTTGGTATCTAACTATTACTACCGAGTAATAATTTACGTATGAAAACATGTTTGAAAACCAATTCTGAAATAATGTAAACGATAAACTATACTAATTGTGTTTTCACCGTATATATAGGTATGACTGTAGATGTACGGTGCACACGGCTGACATAATATATATATACAAATATACAATAATGTGTAAGTGCAGCAGCAGCATCACCGCAGATGCACACGACGACCGTGAACTACGAATTTTTGAAAAATCGTAGGGCCCTGGAGGATTTCGTATATTATTATTAATATGAACTTACGCGA
The DNA here is from genome assembly GCA_025469195.1 of Chaitophorus viminalis. NCBI lineage: Eukaryota > Metazoa > Arthropoda > Insecta > Hemiptera > Aphididae > Chaitophorus > Chaitophorus viminalis. The sequence continues at coordinate 29,999 of JAIPRK010002030.1, forward strand.
AGAGGATAGGTATTATAACGATAATAATAACGCGACTAAAAGCGCAAAGGTATTTATTATTTTAATTTTTTTTAAATAATTGCGGTGAGGATATACACATTAAGTTTATGCGCATATACATGTATATATTTACATATTATATGCCGGTCGTAAAACTCGGACCTGCCGGGCTTCAACACCCGCGGAATATGAATTTAGCAACAACGCCGAACGATCGTCTAACGTACGCAGTATCTCGCTTATATATACATTTATGTATGTGCACATGAATACATGTGTATGCCATAGTATAGTACAATATAATATTTATGTATACAATAAATATATATATATATTTACGCGCTATAATAGTATGATTGATACATGTCGTTAAACGCTGGAAAATTAAAAAATCAACGGGCACGTGTTTGCAGCTCGATGTAGGTACCTGTAAAATACACGTAGGTATATACGATACAATTGGTTGGCGTATATATATATATATATATATATACATAATATATATATAATATAGTGTTTTTTTCTTCCTGCCTCCCGAAATAGTAATTCATCAACTGATTTAATGGCTCCGGTACGTATGGTTGCGTCATCGACAACCGAAAAAAAAAAACCAGACACACATATAGGTACATACATACATGCATGTATACCTACACATATGTATACCTATAATACGTTGAACATGGCGCGTTCAATTTTATGGTACATTATAATATCGGCTCGTATTATGGTATATTGATCGCGTGAGGTTAGAAACTGGCTTCCGATCATGCGAGACCGTTCGGCTAAACAAACATTTCCCAATAATATCTGTAACGATGTAAATACGCGTGCGTGTGCACGTATATAGGCTTAATAAGTAATAACATATATTTATACATGTAACGTCTTATAGCGCATGCATATATCATACATAAACACGGCGGTTTATACTAGGGAAAAAAATAATGTCGACCGATTAGACTTCACGGTAATAATATTTTGAAGGTACCATTAGTATAGCTAGTATAAAAACGTTTATACAGAATATCGAACTGGAGAAAAAAAAACCATATTTATTTACCGAGTACCTATATACACGCGTTTAATATACTCGGTAAATAAACCGAGTTTGGCGCCTCATAATGAAATACGTTTAACTCTAAATCTCGGAAACCCGAGCCCGCTTCGGGGTAAACGCGTAACTATTGAATACGAATAATTTAATACCGCTTCGAAAACCATGCATAATTAAAAAATCTGTAACCACCGATTGAATAAATAACACTCATCTTCCGACGGTTTTGAATTATTTTACACGCAGTATTATTATACTGCAAATATGATGATTATTACAACGTTTTTATTATCACGCTAATAAGTACCTACTCTACAATAATAAAAGGTACGTTTTAGCCATGTTATTATTTACACCCGATATGAGTGCGGTTTTTCATATAATTTGCTATTGCATTCATCATCGTAGTCTCAGTTCAAACACGTTTTTCTGATGATTCTCGTGGTTCATAATATTTTTTCATAAACATAATACATGTTTATAATATTATACATTGTTCGATACGCGATTAACTGCAATATCATATACATATTTTTACAATATACGCACGTACGGTATAACATATTTATTGCCACGTTATACCCAAATTTTGTTCAGTTCGGATACAGTCAGGCTGATCAGTTAAAATAAATGTTTGATAATGCAACAAATATATATTTAACATTTTAACGCATACTCGCCTCGTTGTCGATTGGGACTGCGTTAGGTCGAACTATTATACTGTGATACTTCAGTTGTATTGAAATTGCATGTATAAACATGATACTATAGCTCAATAGTTGTGTACGGTTATGTAGGCATCATAATATTGAATACTAATAATACTAATGTTATAAAACCTTGCGTGCAACGTCTCGCGACTATCCCAACCGACACGCCGTGTGACGGGCTTGCTGTAATATGGGTCGCCAAAATATAGCCAAGATCAGTGGTGAGTGGTCAAAGCACATAGGAAAATAGTACTCGTATGTTTACTTAAAAGTTAAAACTAGGTAGACAAGAAAAATAGACATGATAAATGTGAGCAAAAATGTTAATTAAAAAAAAATTTGAATTAAGTAGATACCGAGATGCCCAAACAGAACAAAACTTAACGATAATAATAGTTCTCTCTGAAATTGATGTTTTTCGAGGGATAATCTATAGATGCATTATATACAGGCCGGTGCACACGAATTGCGTACCAAAACAGGTAGACGAACCTTTTTGAACGAATTGCGTCCCGGACGCAATTCGTGTTACCTTATAAATTAAGATTTTTTTTTTGAGCTTTCCAGTGGTTTCCAAAT
>JAIPRK010002031.1:0-32314 GCA_025469195.1 Chaitophorus viminalis
ACTGTTTTAAATTTAAATTTTTACGAAATTGCATTATAATTCAATTTAAATATAAAATACTATATTATTATATACACATTTTAGACAAACATATTAACTCCATTCAGAATTGTTATTCGTATACAATAATATCTATCATTGCATTTAAATTTAACAAATCCATTGTAATAATGACCTATCCTATAAATGAGCTATACTCCACCCCCAACTGTACAGCAAAGCGAGGCCCACCCGTTCTTTTTAGTTTTTGAATTATTTTAGTCATATATTGCAATCTACATAAGTCTGGTGGAGTTATAATTGTAAATGTCAATAACTGTTGCTTTTGATTGGATATAACTGTACCAGTGATGATTTGCATAGTATGGTTAAGTTCTGGGTCAACTTTGTGCCAATGTGCATGGCTGTGCTAATTTCATATAGGAGTTTAGGACAGTCGATTTCTCCATTGAACATTTTGACATACAAAAGTAACATAAAAAACCAACCGTCTAGTCTTAGTATAGATATTATATTTTATTATTATTTTTGGTTTTTAATTTTGAGTGTGATTTAAATCTGATATTTCTATTGGTTTTTGTTTTATATTTTGTTTTTTGTGTCTCCTTAGCATAACAATTGTCAAAGGGGTAGCCCTTAAAATAGTTGTTTCTTCCCATATAGCCAGTAGGACGTGAGACATTTGGCTGTTGGTTCGGTGCTGTTTGGTTTCGTGCAGACATTGTTAACTCACGATGTTTACTCTGGTATGCGCTACTCACAAAGAAGACCGGTAGAAGGTGCACCTGCCCGAGCAACACCTGAAATATTACAGAAAATACGATTGAGAACGTTTTACATTTTTAACCGAACGTTTGAGAATACTTACTTGAACATTTACTATGAACTGACCGCTAACCCACAAAACTAATACAATTGAGAACGAATTTTTGTGAAACGTTGCCTTTATATCATTTGTTTTTTTATTCAATAACAATAAATAAAATATTCTAAATATACATAAATGAAATATGTTACCTAAATGGGTATATCAATCCCCACATAACTTAAGTCAACATATCCTAAATATTTTAATAATATTTTGATAGTATTTTGTATTTTTTTTTTTTTTTTATTGGCAATTCTATTTTTTTAACCTATTCTACTGCACCAAATTCAAAATCGTTTTTGATTGAGTTTCAAATCGAAACTTTCAATTACCTTAATAACAATATAAATTGCTGGATGAGTGCTATAAAATTGATTAAACGTCTGACCATAATTGTCAAAGGTAGATAGGTCTTAGGATGATATACAAAAGTTGATTTTTCTATTTTTGAAAATTACTGATCACAAAAACAATATTGTTACATATGGCTACGTTAAAAAAAAAATTAATCTATTGAGCGATCTCAATTGTAATGCTAAAATTGTTGTTCTCAATCGTTCGATAACCAAACATTTTATATAGCTGCCACTGCAAGTTACAGTATTATGACCATTACTGTTTATTATATACATAAATGAACTTGATTTGGATCTTGAATGCTCTATATTGTGTTTTTTCGATTACGCTACGATCTTAATTCATGATTTAAATAAATTATATTAAATTGAATGTATTCAGCAACAAAAATCATATTTAAGACTAGTTTAATGCAATCTCTCTGGAAATATATTTATTTTTAAATTTATATTTGTAAATATATTTTTATACACCTTGTCATATCTCTTTTTCCATATCAAAAGTTAAAAGTCTTGAGACTTGTAGAGTTGTAGCCCATTAAAGTACATGATGGCATTTTATGTCAGGAGATACGTTTTATAAGTACTTGTGATTGTAACTATATAAATATAAGAGGTGCAGAATCAGTGAAGTATCTAGGTGTTATAATCGATAAGTTTTAAAAATAGAATTTTCATATTGATTCAGTAAAAAAAGAATTAAGGAGTATAAAAATATAGTATGGTTTTAGATTAAATAAATATACATTTCAAACAATTTTATAACAATTATGATCATTATAGAAATATAATCTTGAGTAGGTATAAGATTAAATGTCATTTGTTAAACTGATTGCTATAAATTTACCATACTTAAATATTGTTGCTGTCTTAAATTTGTTATTACTTATTAAATTGTCAACTCATTATTTATTTATTTAAACTAACTTTTAGAAATTTGAAAAGAGTTACAAATGTTATTATTATCAATTTTAAAATTTTAAAATGCGGTTACACGGTACCACGACTTACGATATAGCTAAATATTACTCAATGAATCAAATTGACCAAGAACAATGATCTTTTTTTGTAAATTATATAATATACTTATTTATTTATTTATTGATTTTTTTTCTTTTAAATAAGTATTAAATTGTAATTAGATTTTTTAGCATGCAATGATATGTACCAAATTGTAAGGCATATTATAGTAGTTAAATATCATATCACCAAATAATCAAATAATATATAATAATAATATATAATATATAATATATAATATATAATAATATAATTACCAAATAATCTTGGCATCGAGAATTGTAAATCACATTTTAGAAATGAAGACAATATTAAGACATGGGTTTCAGGCCAAAAACAATTTACAGGTAGATTTCTGGCACTAATTTTTCAACAATTATTTTGTCTGCTATTGGTGTATTCTGTTGCAAAACCTCCTAAAACAGAAAATGATGGTTAATATTTAAATTAATTGCAATAGTGGTAAACTATTGTTCTTTCAATTATTATCAACCCTAGGTGTGCAATTTAGGGGGTAATAATAAGTATGTGTGTTTTTTTAGCTTTTCTACCAGTCAGCTTATCAAATCTAAAAGTTATTATCATGATCATGCATAATTATTACAGAAGAGAAAAATGAATAAAAATAAAATAAAATTATAAAGGATAATGTATCCAATAAAATACAGTTGATTAAATTAATAATAAAATATTTTTTATGTGTCACTACTGTTATGTTTATACTAATCTATATTGTCTCTCTCTATGGTTTCAATCCGTAAATTGGTTTGCAGCCATCTTCCATTCTTTTCTCTTATCTACCTTCGTTTTCATTTCCACATATGAGTCATATCCTTGGTCCTTTATTATCTGTTGAATAAATTCTAATATTGGTCTACTCCCCTACGGTTTTGCCTTCTTCTCTTCTTACTACAATCAATTTCAACAATCCTTCGTGTCTCATGATATGACCTATCCATTCGTTTAGTTTTCTGACTATAGTTACTTTCTATCTGATATTCTTTCCAGAATTTCTACGTTGATTACTCTGTCCATCCAACTTATCCTTAGCATCCTTTTATAGAACCACATTTTAAACGCCTCAAGTCTTCTTTTTCTTCAATCGTTATTGTCCAGGTTTCACACCCATACAGGCGCTGCTCCATACATATATCATTAATAGATTTTTTTCTTGTTATTAGACTCAAGTCTTCTGGATGTAAATATAGTTTTTTTGTTGTTAAAGGCTTTTTTAGCTTGGCAGATACGTTTTATAATTTCACTTCTATTCCTTCCTTGCTGACTACGCTTCCCAGATATGTAAGTTCATCTACTTGTTCTATTATTTGGTCTTGTAGTTTTATCTGTATTCTTGGACTATTTTCCCTTTCACATACCATTACTTTTGTTTTCTTCACATTTATTCTCATTTTAAACTCCTTTTTGAATGTTTCATCCATAGTTTTAATTAGTTAAACTAGATCTTCCTTGCTTTCAGCAATTAATGCTATGTCATTGGCAAAACGCATCATACTTATTTTTTGTCCTTTAATATTTATTCCTAGACTGATATTTTCCTTTATCACATATATTGCTTCTTGAATATATGCGTTGAATATAATTGGGGATAATGTACATTCTTGTCTAACTCCTCTGTTTATTTTTGTATCTTCAAACTCATCTTGGGTCCTTATAACTACTAATTCATCTTTTTATAGGTTATACAAAAGTTTCCTATCTGTGTAATTTATCTCCAATCTTTTCATCAAATATGACATTCCAGTTTACATTATCAAATGCTTTTTCGAAATCCACAAAGGTTATAAATGTTTGTTTGTCTTCCCTAATCCTTTTTTAAATGATTATCCTTAACACCAATATTGCTCCCTCGTTCCCATATTCCTTTTGAACCCGAATTGATCCTCCGTTAACGATTGTTCTGTGTTAACTTCAATAAATTTGAATATAATCTTTGTTAATATTTTAGAGGCATTTGATAGCAAACTAATGGTACGGTATTTTCACATTACTTTGCTGCTGTTTCCTTTGGAATGGGGATAATTAGGCTCTTTACGTAACAATTCACTAGTTTCTTATATGACTTTGATAATTTGAAATAACTCTCTTTTAATTTTTTATCCCGACTCCTTCCAAAGGTCTGCTTGTATTCTATCAATTCCTGCTACTTTTTTTATTTTTCAGATTCCGCATAGTTTTATCAAACTCTTCTCTAATTAATGGGTCTATTTTATCATTTTCTTCAAATTTATCTTCTCCGTTAGTTTCATTGGGTTCATTTTACTTAAGTGTTTCCCCCTTGTACATGATTTCTAGATATTCTTTCCATCTCTTTACTATATAATTTTGTTCATATAGCATTCTTCTGTTGATATCTTCTATTCCCCCTGCTTGGGACTTATGTTGACCAAAAAATAATACTGTATATTGCTAAAATGTTATTATAATTTTAATTTTAGTAAAAATATATCAAATAGATTAATAAATAAAACAAAATGTGATATGTCTATTAAAGCATTGAGGACACTTAATATTCAGAAATCAATGAAAAAAGGCAGGTTTAAATAATATGAAGACTAATCATTTTCTAACTTATTCAAGGAGTTTTTTTTTCAAAAAGGCCTTTAAGACCATCCTGTCGTAGAATTATCTCTCATTCAACTCTATTTTCCGCTATCTCCTTCCAATTCATGTCTCCATAATGCATGCCTCCAGCGTATAGGAAATAATTTTTGATTCCATTCTTGCAGCGTAGCCTTGGTCTAACTAGTTTCCTCCTTGGGTTATATATATATATATATAACAATCAACAAGATATATAACAACTAGCTATATCATTAAATAAACAAATATTAATGCTACTGAAAAACTACAAGATAAGTATTCCAAAGATAATAAATAACAATATTATGAAGTATATAATATTAAACAAAAAATTAACGATAGAACATGAATAACTATGAATTCAAATTATAAAAACAATAAAAAAAAGCAATGACAAATGATTATCAATAGAACATATGATAATGATTAACTTCTAATATTCTTGAAGAACAACAATTGATACCAGACAGTAAAATCAAATAATAAAATACTACAACTAATATCTTATAATTAATGCAACACATAAATTATATTTACAAATATATTATAACAGATCAGTTATTTAAATGGATACCAATAATAAAGGAATAATAAAAATAATGTTGCACCATATAATATTATATAAACCTTACTAGAGTACAAAGTGTTGATCAGGATCATTCAACCACTCTCTGCTAACAATGTTTGCGAACCACATCACTACATCAGTGTAGTTGGCGTTGACTCACTACACTCCGGTTACCGGATTCGGGTTTACTTACACTATAAATACAAACATCTTTTTAGTGACAAGTATTTATAATATATATATATATATATATATGTGTATAACAACAAACGTGAGGCAGAACCGATCGTCACTGTTGTTTGTGAGTGAAGATGGATCGGACATCATGCGTCAGTGGGGACGTAGTGCGGAGTCAAAGCAGACGGATAAAGCTGAGAATCAAGCAGACTTGATCAGACAATATTTTGGACATGGAACGCGTGTGCACAGTACGGAGTACGACGAGCAAAAGAGCGAACGGCGTCTCCGTACTGCCACCTCTGGTGGTGACGGATGCTGACGCATTGACCAGTGTGACCAACCATATATGGCAAGGTGACTGGTTAAACTATTCCGCTCGGATCGTAGGGGGAGAGCGAATTCAAATGAAAAAAAGCCTGAACATAGAAAAATCATTCGTACTAATAAAGAAAATTCATCTTTTGGATATTTGAAGATGTAAAAAAATTATTTTTATTACTAATTATTTATGAAATTAAAAAATTGCTTTTATTCTTGATTTCTAATCCTTGATCCAGAAAATGGAGTCGGTCAAAAATTAGAACTATCTATGTTTAGCATCGTTTTTAATCATTTTTGTGACAGTTTTGATAAAGATATAATTTATATATTTCTATAATATTCAGAATATATCTACAAAGAAATTTTTAATAATGATTTTCTTTCCACAAAATTATTAATAAGTAGAAAATTGGCTATGTTACATTCACAACCTCAATATAAATTATTTAGTTTATAACCAGAGCATAGTGCGTGATGGAATCTATTGATTTTACAATAATTTTTTTTTTGTGTCTGAGGACACCTTTTTTGGTAGTAAAAATGTTTCGATTTTCTTAAGCAGCAACTTTTCTGAAAGGAACGTGAATGTAGATGGTACTTGAGCAAGTAAAAAATACTAATTTTTCAATACTTTTTAAAAGTGTCGAAAAAAACGATAAAAAATTAGGAAAAAACGGAAAATTTTATGCAAATCCACGTTTTGACAAAATACATTTTTTTTTAAAATGCTCTTACTCAAAAAAGAAAAATCGCAAACACTTGAAATTTTATCAAATTTTTATAATGGCAATTTCTATACATGGTTAAGTTTTCAAAGTATTTTTACTTATTTATAGACAATTTAAATTTTCGATTTTTGTAAGTTTTTTTTTTTGAAATATCTATAAAATTTATTTGGCTGTTCGAAAACTCTTAAAAATTTAATACAAGGTTTATTTTAAGTTATAATTATTTAAATTAAAAAAATTGAAAATCGTTCTACACAAATTTTTTTATAAGCCTATAAAATTCAAATTTGTATAAATTATGTTAAAATTGCGATAATTTGCAAGTTATTCTGTAGTTGTAAATTCATACAATTTTTTCAGTCTTTACTTAAAGATTAAAATTTTAACCCTGGGTTATCTATAATTTACTTTTCAAAAAGCTATAAACAAATTTCTACCGGACTTTTTATGATCGTTTGAAATTTCAATTTTTACGAAATTGCATACTATTGCATTATATTTCAATTTAAGTATAAAATACTATATTATAATATTCCCATTTTAGACCAATATATCATCTCCGTTTAGAATCGTTATTCGTATACAATGATACCTATCTTTGCATTCAAATTTAACAAATTCATTGTAATGACCTATCCTATGATCGAGGTGCATTCCACAGCCAACTGTACAGCAGAGCAAGGCCCATCCGGTTCTTTTTTTTCTGTTTTGCATGATATATATTGATCAACCATTATGTATTAGGAACCAATCAATAAATTGATAATTTATTTAACGAGTCTTATGAATTTCTAAATACAATATATTTGTTTTGTTTAGTTAAATTAAAATTGAATTGACCGAAATCTTAATTTATTTATTTTGAAATAAATAATAAATTCTTCAAATATTCAAATATTTTAAAAATAACCTGTCTATTTTTTTTAAATCTATATACAATTTTAATTGCTAACGCTTTTTAATTTTATATATATTGAAGTATAAGTTATAAAATACTTATAAATTGAAACGGGATATATATATCATATTAAATTATATTAATTATAATTTATGTAAGTTAAATTATTAATAATTTTGTTTTAAAAAATTACCTTAAAAAAATTATTCACTTAACCTTACTTCAGTCTCTGTATTTCTATGGTACTACTTAATGAGCAGAAACTTTTATTTTTTATTTAAATAGACTTAATGTTACAATAAATTGTATCATAAATACTACTTATATCTCTAATTAGTATAACAATATTATATAAAGTATCTAATGTTAAAACTCTTGAATAAATTCATAATTTCGGTGTTTTGTTACAGCTTTATAATCATAAATAATTATTTCATTTTAATCATGAACATAATATATATTTTTAAAAAATATTAATATAGATTAATCTAATCAAGATTTATATTATAAATTTAAATTACCTTTATTGTTATTAGTTTTTTACTTATAATTTATAAGTTATTATATTAAATCTAAATTTCTAACAGTGGTCATGAGTTTTTGATTATACATTCCTATCAAGTTATCAATTATCATAATTTCGTTATCAGATGATAATTTAATCAATATAAAATCAAAATATTATCACATAATAATTAATATGATACAAGTTATACACTTATACATGACTAAATCAATGAAAATATTTGACAAAATAAAGAGTAAGATGTCTTGGGGGAGGGGGGGCCATGACCCCTATGGCCCTCTCCTAAAATCCCCTATAAATGTTGATATATCGTCGTAGTAAAATAGAATAATGGTATAATATAATAATAATAATAAATAAATATAATAAGAATATACAAAGAATATTAAATATTAAAGTCTAAAAGAATTTAATGCACGCTCAGATAGGTCTACGTCGAAATGGGTTCACGCCAATATGGTTTTCGCCGAAATGGCTACGCCGAAACAGCCACGCCGAAATTACCATGCCGAGATGTCCTTGGCCGATTTCTAGAATGTGGTCACACTGATTACAGAAAGTTGGTCAGGCTCCATAAAAGTGATTCATTCACATTTTCAGAAATCGCCAGTCACCAATTCCACAGCTCTTTTGCAAGTTATATTGACAGTCTGGAAAAATACATTCTAGGATACAACTATTTTTTTATTTTAACCTGCATATCTTAAATTATACATGGAACAATCTACGCCCAACCACAATTTAATATATTATACAGTACACAGGTTTATAAGCATTTATAACATTCTTATAAGCATTCTTGTCTGAGAAACCTACTGGAAAAATCAGCTGTTTAACTAGTGGCTACCAAGCGTTTCCAGTGGAATTATTTTGTTATGCGTTTATTATTATTTATTAATCTTTGACTTTATAATTTAACGATTACTATCTTGTATTTTATTTCTATATTCTTTTTTTTTCAATAATAAGATGAAAATATTTTTTTTGTCTGTTAAGTTAGTCCCTTAAAAAAAAAATGAATAGTTTTTTCGAATGTGTATAATGTGTAATACTGAAGTACTTCTAGGGTACCCGAAAATTAACGGGTAATATAGAAGTCATTGGGTGTCTAACTAATAAATATAGATGCTAATTTTTCGTCTTTTCTCTTTTTTTAATGTAATTGTTATTGTGCGTAATTTAATCGTGCTCTTAACTCAACTAATTGTTACGATAATCGATAGTGCATACTTATCGAAGCGTGTTAAATCGTAATGCGAGTTAACTCGTGTCTACTTTTACTAATAAAAATATAATAATATATGATCTGTTGTCTCCTTCACAAGCCCAGGCATTTGGAGACAATCATTTTAAAAAAAATCCAATTTGTTTAATCGTTTAAAGTATAATATTTCTAAGTTATTATTAATAAATTGTCGTATCAATCTAGACCAGTGGTTTCCAACATATTGTCCGCGGACTAACAGTTACTGTCAAATGGCCTTTTGGAGTATTACCTTGCTTAAAATGTTTTGCAATAATGTATTCTCCACAACTCCTTTCTGTAATAAAAAACTATAGCAAAAAATTAACCTGAAATGTGTCCGTTTCTTGTACAATAGTATTAAATCAATCTTTACACATCATACAATTTATCTTTTTTAGTATCACACATATTATCTACACTTATGGTTGGATTATTTTAATATTTGTAAAGCCCATAATAAATAATAAAATGTAACAAGAAGAGTTTAAAGAAATATTGAAAAACATAAAACATGATAGAGACTATCTTATATGCAAATTATCAGTAAAAAAAAAATACAGAACTGAAATAAAGGACATTCTTTTAAAAAAAACATTGTTATGTAATGTTATTTTATGTATTATAAATACGGTTAAATATATACTGGCTATACTATGGCCTATAATAATCAGCAGTGAAAAAGTGCTCTTTGCTATTCGCTAAACTCTAACACTCAATCTAAAGGAGGTATGATTAATACTATAATTATTATACTATAGAAAAGCTAGATGGCTCTATAATTTAATGAATGTTGGAGTGCCTTGAAAGAGTGTGAGCAATAAAAGATCAGCAATTGTCCAAAAAATTATAAGAGAGAGGTACTTGATAAGAATTCGAACACAAAAACATAATGCCAACCGTCGGAAAAGAAAAATCTTTATCTTTATCTTAAATATGATAAATTTGACATGATAGAAGTCTAAAAAATATATTTTGTTTCATTTTCTTTTTTTTGCGAGTAAATTACTAATGCTTGTGTAAGGTATATAATTTTTTTAAAAAAAACGAATTATTTTATATTAAATTAATAATTTGGAATCAAAGTACTAACTTTTATTTTGTGAAAATAGCAATAACATAGAATAATTTGTTGTTAATTTATTTATAGATCAGCTATTGTTCTTAGAAAATAAATTATTTGCTGAATTTGGAAAAACGAAACAAAATATGAAGGTGAGTATTAAGATTCCTGAAAATATAAATGGTTGCTCTAAATGCTTTTCCTATATTTAACATATTCGAAATGAAGTATTTTTATGTTTTAAGTCTTGATATCTTGTAATATTTTAAAATAATATAAAATTATGTTATTATGATACTTTAAATATTAATATATATAAATATTTATAAATTATATGATTAATAGATATTAAATTTTATAGATTACTTGATAAGTGTTACCACTAAAAGGAACCAAAACTATTTTCATATATTTTAGTTTTCAATGTTGGCAACAGATACAACGTCGCCATTCTTTGGCCAGGGCTGTTGTCAATTTTCTAACTGCCTATGATCCATGGCATTATTTATAATAATAAATGATGGTTGTCCAACGATCGAGGTTACATGAATTTCGGATGTGATCGCAGATTTGACTCTGTAAATCAGCTGCTACGGGTGCCAAATATCAACTATCAAAGCAAATAATAATGATAATGATGATATTATTTATTAATTTTATGATAATAGAATATCATAGTGATCACGTGGTCAATTATAAGGAATAAATCCACATGAGTGGTAATTGTTGGTTGACTTTCAAAGAATCAGTTCGGCGGTTATTTTACCATAGCACATTGGACAACCATTATATTTTAAATCGTGATACGTGGCCAATAGTCACTGATAAGAATTTAGCTTCCATTAGTTGGCTAACTAAAACAACTACTATTACAGATAACTATACTATTATACTATATTAAATACTTTTTAGAACCACATCCTAAATTATTTGGCTTTAATTATTTATTTTAAAAACTTAAAATAAAAATACATAGGTAGGTATAAATACTATTAGTTATACATTGTTTTTAATATTGTATTAGCAATGTAAGTAAAAACAATGATATTAATTATATTATACATAATACATTCATTACAGTTTATAAGAAATAAATATACTACCAACAATATGGCCAATGGATATTTTGTATTCATGCCATTTATCGTATTTCTAGTAAAAATGATTAGGTACCATTTACACGTTTATAATCTAACAAAATAATAATACTAATAATTTAATACTACATTATACTAATCAAACACGAAAATGTAAGTTTAGTTAGATATGATTTATGTAATCAATTTTATGGATAGGTAGTAGATACACACAATAGACATAAAAAAAATGTACATAATCAGTTGTATGTCTTATATAAATAAATGTACTTATTAATAACTGTAGTAGGGTGGATAATATGATTAACTTGGATCTTTCGTACATCAAATGTGTTTTTGTTTGGATCTGACATTTTTTGAACTTACAGAACTAAAAATTGAAAACTCATATGGATAGTAAATGTGTACAAGTACCAGTATGAGTTAAAAATGCTTGAAAGCACAATTTATTAATTAATATTAATAATCAAATAAGCAAATAAGACATCATACAATAAAACAGAATTTGATAATACAGAATAGTAATACAGTAAATAAAAAAGAAACAACAATTATTAAACTTTTACAGTATGATAAATATTATATAAATATCAGCAACCACATTATATTATTTATTGAATACAATAATCAATTTACTTAAATTATACTTAAACAATACATTAAATTATACTTTAAATTGTACGTTTACTTAAATTCAACAACTCAAAATATGACTAGTAAATAACATTTTATGGCATTTTATTTATATTATTTTATTTGGTTAAATATATTTATTTCAAGTATAACAATTGATTTAATAAAGATAAAAGTATAAATAAAATACAAAGTAACTATCAATTCTGTAGGGGGATAATCATTCTTATCTTATTACTATTGTTATTATTGTTGACTAAATATATTCGGATATCGACGACGGCATGTCGGCTCATGCCATATTTAATTAATATTATTTTATTTCATTTCTTTCTTTTGAATATTGAATTTGTTTTATTATTAATTAGGTGGTTATTTAGCAGTAGGACACTGGACGAAGTAATTATTAAATAAGTTATAAATACATTATATATTATGGTGATTGTTTAAATAATGTAATTTCAATGATAAGTAATTTAATTTAAACCACGTGTTACCTATGTTTTTGATAATTCCACTACAGTTCGTTGTAAAATCTAATAAAATTCCACACATAAAATAAGGTAAATTATGATTGTACAAACTCATTTTAGACATTGAATGAATTTTAAAATTGAAGAAAAATGATTAAACATTTTGTTCTTATCGGACAAAAAGGAACAATAATATCAGTAGCGCACATTCCATGTATCATGGTGTCGCAGTCGCGACCCCTTTTGATTGGGGTGGGTGGTTACTGATTACATAATGTCCACAAAAATTATTTTATACAGTTTTAAGTTAAAAAGACAGAACTAAGATAAATATACAGTCCAGTTTTCATGACTTATATTCTATAGTTAGTACGTTATATCATCACTGTTGTAACAAATTATATAAGTACCTATGATACGTTTTGAGGTAGGTAGGTAGGTGGAATTGAATTTGTGACACGTTTTAAAAACACTCTGTGCGCCACTAAATAATATTGTCATAATTAATTCGCATAAGCATGAGTATTTAGTAGGTATTTAATTATTTCGAGGTCCGAGGTATAATGGTTTATAAGAAATCTTTTTCTATTAAAGTTACAACACCCTACTGTTGTACATCCGGTTGAATTTTTAATTTATTACAATATCATAGCCCAAACAAAAATTAAAAGGATCGTGACATTAATGTCACATAAAATAATTATTAATATCATTATTTACAAGAACAAGAACATAGCTCGAAAAGTATTGATTAAAATCCAAAATATGCTACCTAATGTTATATTTACAGAAATGCAGAAAGTTTTGCTATATTTTATTAAAAGTTAATCAATTAAATATGCGTTGGTATAATATTTAGAAATTAATATTTAAATAACAAAAAGCACTAATTTTAGTGCATTAATGAAAAAGTTTGTAAAAACAATTTTTATCTAAACAAAAATCAGCCATCTAATGGCAGAATATCAGACGGCCAATCAGAAGCATACATGTGGTCACCATAATTTTAGATATACAGGTTGGAGATCGAGTGTAATAACGTGTCCAACAAACTTACTATGTTGATTTAACCAGGTACTAGTGATCTGCTAACCAGTGTCGAAAATGGATACTTGTTATCATCATTTATCAGTTGAATATATTTAAAGTAAAGAATATTTGTATTGAAAAAAAAAACATTTTGGTTTATGTATTTATATATATTTATAATCGTTTAAACTTAAATTTAACCATATATTATATTATATTAATGGAAGACATATAATAAATTATAATATATTAAATGTAGGAAAATGGATGACAAAAAAAATAATAAATACTATATGCTACTTTGTTACACAAAGCTATACATTACAGTTATAGGGATTATGGAAGGCAGAGCCCTACCAAGGGTATGTTTCAATTAAATATGTATAGCCCCTCCAAGACAAAAACGGAAATCGCGCCTATATATTTTAGTTTGATACATAATGACTTTCTCCATGTTTCCCAATCATTTTTGTGTACATCAGAAAAACTACAATATTACACATTGTACACATTCGAACACAATTTTTTTTTTCTGTAAAAAGAAAATAACTTAATAAAAAAAAATGTTCATATTACTGTTGTAAAAAAATACTTAATAGCGCGGTAATTGGTAAATTATAATAATATCAATGATTAATAATATCCGTCAAATAAAGTAATTCCATTGGTAGGGTTTCCCATAAGTTTAACAACTGATCTTTTTCAATAGGTTTCTCGGATATGTTTTATAATTACTTATATGGGTCGATCTCCAACCTGTATATCTAAAATCGTGCTGGCCAAACTCTCTTTATCAAGTCACTCTAATGAACTTTCAATAGCACGATTAAAGATAAACTGGTTACACAACAAGCAATGATAATGTGACCTTGTGACCTGTAAAAGTACTATTGAACATTCATTGAATCATAACGCAGTCTAGCATTTCTATTTAAAATTTTAAAAATAATAATTGACTAATATTTTAAAATTGATATAAAATGTCAACATTACATTATTACAATTACTACTTTCTAGATAATTACAGTACGAAATCATACCACTTTTAGATTGAGCGCTAGAGTTCAGTAAACAGCAAATGGCGCTTTTGGAGTCGTTTTCCACTGTTGATTATTATTTGCCGTTGTGTAACCATTTCATCGCTTTAATGATCATAAATTATAATTGTATTAACCATAATTAAAGATACCTATATTTAATTGTAGTATCAACTATCAGTAATCTATAATCGATCTATCACTCACTATCGTGTTAACATTGAATTAAGTGATTTAATAAAATTTCAATATGAATCCCAAAACAAACACTGATAAAATAATGGTAGAGAGTGAGACACAGTCTCATTTGTATGATAAATGATATTGAGAAAATCATAAACAAATATTAAACATTGTTCGGTTTTTCTAAATCAGTATTTTGAATATTAAATTGACATCAAATAAAGAAAATTTAAATTATAATAAAACTAAATAAAATACATTTTAATTTTATAAATTGTTTGAAAATCAAATGAAAATAAAACGATGAATAATCAGTCAATAATGTTTTTACATAAATAATCTTACACATAAAAATAAAATCACAGCAAGTAAAAAAAGATTTACTAATAATTATGAAAAATATCAAAAGAGTACATACACAGATAAGTTATTTCGTGCCCCATTAATTTTATATAATTATAACATAACTAATCATCAATAACAACTACTGTTTGATCTTCAGGATTCCTAAAAAAGAAATAAAATTAATTAAACTGTTTTACACTACATTGTTAAATAGTATAAAATTTTATAATATACATACTTGAATTCAATGTATAGTTTTTTAAATTCCTGAATCATAACAAATCTCAATTGAGGTTTCATCAAAGATAATGATTTCTCATAAATTTTAGTCGCTAATAATTTATTGCCGTAAATATATTCAAAACGCATATAATCAATCCATACACCTAAATTAAACTATAACTAGCTAGGTGCGTAAGAGAAAATGGTATTTAAAAATTGAATCATACATACCAATTTCTTGTTTGCCGTATGCATAGCATAAATTATTGTACAATGTTCTGATTGCTTCAAGATTAATGGTTGTTTTATCCTGATATATTTCATACTGAATCATAATTTCATACAGATTTTTACACTTGGGATTTATGCGTCTTAATTTTTCGAACAATTCACGAGTTGGAAGTATACCATTTTTCGAAAAACACCATTCTAAATAATTAGATTTGACATACGTATTTACTTTCTCGTAATGCAAAGGAGCACCGTATTCATACAACTGTTGCAGCTAAAAAGAAACAACAAACCTGTGCTTTATGTCAAAAAATAAATAGTAAAATTATATTTTAGATTATCTTGATACTTGATACTCAAAAAGAAAGAACCGGACGGAGACTTGCTCTGCTGTACAGTAGGGAGTGGAGTGAACCTCGTTCATAGGATAGGTTATAATAATGGATATAATAAATATGAATGCAAGGAAACATTGCATACAGAAAACAATTCTGAACAGAGATGATTTGGGAATCTAAAATAGGTATATATAATATGTTTTACTTGAATTCTAATATTATGTCAATATATAGTAGTATAAACATTTAGTGAATATTTTTAGTATTAGCGGTTTTTCGTTTTTGAGTTCGAGAATTTAGAAAAAAATAGATTTTGTTAAACAGTGGTTTTGCGTAAAAATTTCCATTTTTCAAAATTGTTTATTGTTTTTCCCGACAATTTTAAAGAGTATTGAAAAATTTTTTAACTTTTGACTCTCCCAAGTACCAACTAGATTCATTTTCCTCTCAGAAAAATTACTATATAAAGAAATCGAAACATCAAGTTATAACTTAATGGTTGTTTTTGTGGAAGGGTCATTTTTTAATGTTAATATGTGAATATTATATCATTTTTTTTTATTAAACTCAGTATGATGTATTCTAAAGGAATCCAGTAAATTTATTTTGTCATAATTATATATATAATTATATTGTATATATACTAATACAAAATTAAGACATAAGTAAATTTATGAGAAAATGTATAATTTGGTCAATATATTATAATTATCATACCAATTCAGATCCAGTATTTTTCATGTATGAGATAATCATTTTCCATAAAGGCAATGAATCATCATTCAAGAAATGAACTCCAGTCCTTAAAACTTCTATTGCCATATCAACTTTCTTAATGTTTATACAATATGATATTAATTTGGTCCATAGTTCAACGCTATCTTTTATTACACTAACTGAATCTTTAAGAATCTTGTAGGCGTCCTCTTTGTTGTTCTCAGCCTAAATAAATTAATACATTTTCATTAGTCACATTATTATTATTGTTAAACAAAGAAACATACCCAATAAATATAATATTCAGCTTTACGTAATGCATTTCTATCATGAGCTTCTCGAAATGCTCGCTCCATTGTCTCATTCATAAAATTCTTTATAACTTCATCTTGCATACGGAACGATTTTCTAACATCTATCACATGATCAATATAAAAATTCCACAGATTTTGTTTATTTGTTGATGGCAAATTTCCTTTTAATCCATCTTCATATGTTTTAATACAATTTCTATAATATAAAACAGTTATAATAATAAATTTAATTGTTTATTATGAAGTACGATATTGACCTTATTCCATTTATATAATTTCTATCATAGTATAAACGTTTTGTCATGTGGTTATAAATAAATCCATTAAAATGTATTTTTGCTAGTTTTTCCCACATAAATTCACTATGTTTATATTTCTTCACCATATCCCTGTTAAATGAAATAATAATAAATATTTATAATTATTTGATCAAAGTATTTATCTGTACCTAACAACTTTGCTTTGCAGTTCCGTAATTGTACTCAATTGTATAACTCTGTCTAACAGTATAAAATGCAATTCCATATCGCCTTTAAAACGTTTTATGAGTTTTCTATAACTTTTGATTGCAATTGGAAGTGAAGCACCAGCAGTCTTATCTGCATGCTTTACTTCAATCCAGAATTCTTCTATATATAGACTTTTACAATTATTATGATGTTTTAATCCTTGTGCAATGTACCGCTTAGCGGTTTCTATATCATTACGATCATCGAATGCATAAGTTGCTCCAGTTATGTATACTTCAGGATTACTATGATATCTTAACATAAGATTTGGAAACGTACTACGACTTTTCTTTATATATAGTTTCTGAAATCAATAATTTTTCATAGTTAAATAAATATTATATAATGAATACTTCATTGCTTTATTTAGTTCGGAATTAGTTCAAACAGTAAACATATTAAAAATAATATTGACAAATTTTATCTTTAAATTTTAAATGTTCAAATGTTTACAATTAAATTTTGCTGTGTGTATATCGCTAAGCTCTCGGATTGATAATAGAGCACTAGACGAGCATGAACCACATATATGATATATAACACTGTTCAGGGAAAGGAGCCTAATTCGAATACATAATAATAATAGTTGTAATTCCTTATTTTATTTATTCAATTATTTGTAAAATAAAATTTAAAAATTAAAATTAAAAATACTTTTAATTCATTCGAAAAATTTGAATTAATGCATTTTAAATAAAATAATTGTGTGATCATTTTATAAAAAGGTATTTCAGGATGATTCAACTAATGTAATAACTTTTGTTCTATCCATTATTTTTGAGGGCGTCACACTTGCATGTGTTGTCTCACAAACATCTTACAAACTTACAACATAGCAAATCTATGTTCAGTAGAACTAATTTTTTGTTGTTAGCTTTAATATAAGAATAATTTGTTACTATTGAACTTAAAAGTAATTATAATATCTGTGTCTTCTCAATATGTTTTTTATAAAGTTTTAATTTTATGTGAGATGAGAGTTATTTTTGAATTGAAAATTTTATATAGTCATAACTTCATTGAAAATTAAAATTTTGTTAAAAATCTTTTGATCAAGACACAGATAATATACTTCCCTTTAAGTTCGATAATGTCAAACTACTGAAATATTAATGCTAATAACATAAAATTAGTTTTACTGAACACAGATTTGTTATGTTGTACGTGTGTAAGACGGAGAAAACACACGCAGGTAACACCCTCTTAATTTTGTTTTTAAATAAATATTATAGTACTGTGTTTACAATAAAATTGTATTAAAATATTATTTTTACTTTTGCAGCTCATAATTAAAATTTAAAATGTTATTTTATCTTAATTTATAAAAAAATAAAAAAAAATTGCCATTTTGTAAGTCAGATTTTCAGAAATTGCCGGGTGCAAATACTGTATGCATAAATAGACACACCGCACATAATTTTGTTAGTATGTATTTGAAACTGATTTATTATTTCTATTTGTTTAGAAATTCACGCCAAACTTTATTTATACATGATATAATATAATATATAAAATAAATAAATAAATATATATATACATATATAAATAATATATAATATAATATTAGATGCGGTATATTATCTATAAAATTATACCAAAGATTTAAAACCAAATTTTTTTTTTACCTAAATGAAACAAATTAGGTTTTAATAGAATACAATGTAAAAACTATCGACCTTGAATATAAAAATATAATAAATATTTAATATCAAAAATATCTGTATTAATATTCATTAAACAATTAAAAGAACATTATAAAGATTTATTTCTATAACATTTAATCACTGGTTTCGGATATATAAAATTTTTTTTTTAAACATATATGTATATTATATTATAATATATGGTTCATGTCCACCCAGTGATTTAGACACAGCAATTAAATTTTTGGTACTACTTGATTTGATTACATTAAAGGGACTTATTTAAATATTGTTTCAAATGGAAGATACCTATGAATCATAAATGAATGACACCTATGAATCATGATCTCAACTTATCAAAACATTAACAAAGAACAATTTCAGTTATTTTTCACATAAAATATATAAACCAGTTTCATCTAGGTACCATCATTATTTTAATTTATGCATAATAATAAAATGTAGATAATAATATATCATATATGATTAAAGTTTTATTAATAAAGTAGCATATTTTCTTAACTCTGCTCTTTATTTTATAAAATATAAATCTAACTACATATCCTCCGCGCACGTTCAAGAGCATGACTAGTCGCGGACGCCATACAACTTCCTCCACCTCACCGCTTGCCTATGTGGTGGTTCTCGTTTTTGTTTACAGTATGCTTTGCGTTATCATAGTTACAAACAATTAAACCTTCTGACCGCTCTGTATATCGCTTGTAGCGAGCTATATGTGCTAATCACTACAGCACAGTATGTATGGTTCACATTTGGGACAACACTGTATAACGGTGAGCTGGTTATTGGTGAACCAATCAGAGGCAGGCTGCGCGTGATGGACACTAATTCGTCCGCCGCCGGTCATGCTCTTAACGTGCGCGGAGTATAGGTACAATTTCCACTGATGGAGGAGATGGACCTATTATATTCCCATGTAACACCTTTATTATTAGGGTACATCGTAATATTTATTACATTAAAATGTGGTTTAAAGATAAATAAGGCAGATATAATTGCCTAACATACCTTAATAGAAATAAGTTATGACTGATTGTAAATATCTTCAAGAATTTATCCATAGTAAGATGTTAATTATAATTAATAATTAATAATTATAGTTGATATAATTTTTAAGATTTAATTTAGAAGTCTTTAATCACAGTTTTATGATAGTTTAGATAAATTAAAGCAAATAACTAAAATATATTAAATTTTACTTTTGAGTGCATTTTCTAAGTAGCCTAATATCTAAGATTTATAATATTATCAATCCGTGGTTATCATGGTACATTTTTTGTAATATAATCATAATTTAAAATATGTAGTTTTCATTATTTGAAAAGTATAACATATAATTTGAAACGGTAGAGGCAGCCACCCCTAATCACTAATCAGCAAGTGTTCTTAGTACAATTTATAACAGGGAAATAAAATCTACAATAATTATTATTTGTGTAATATTATTTATTTATAATTCTGAAATTCAAATAGTTAGGCACCATAGGTGTATAGTTCTTAGGTATCTATCATTACTAGGTACATCAGTTGACCTAAAACATTTTTCCTAATATTCCATAAATTTTAGAAACTGTTAAACATTAAACTTTATACAATGTAAAATATTTTTTGACATTATAGACAGCAGTAAATATTGCACTTACATTGATTGACCAGAACTTGATATATTCTGATAATGGTATCGTCTCAACAGGAAACAGCACAAACATATTATGGTAAATGTTGTTAATATGGTTTGACAAAATGCTAATTAACTCAGTGCTGATATACTTGCCAGTATTTTCTTCAATTTTTTGCTGTGAAATAAAAACTAGGTATCACAACTAGCACAAAGAATTTATTAATATGAAATACACGATATCCTACATTGATTTTCATTCGACATGTGTCCAGCAAATTTAATTCAACCCTAATATGTTTCAGAATTTCTCTGCTTGAGGCGAACCCAAGAGTCATTTTTCGGTCGAGCCTCTCGCGGTCATTATTTAGCTTTCTTCAACATTGGCAAAAAAAACTACTATTAACATTATAGGCCATAATTACAGTACTATATTATAAAATTTGTATGTGTATATAGGTGATATATTGTGTAATAAATATGTATTGTATAAAAACGCATATTTCTCAAAAATGACACTCACGTTTGCTCATCAGGTGTTATGATGTCGTAGATCTGAAAGAAATGGGTCTCAGCGTCGAATTGGTCCGCCGACATGACGACTCGACAATTGATGGTCTTGATGGGTACTCAAAATGTTCACCTACCGAATTCTAATCACTCCTGAAACGTTCTGCGAGCAACGGGTGCTATTCGACTGTTTACGCGTTGCCGAAACCGGAAACAGGTAGAGATGCCAATGGCAGTATTAGACGTAAAATTTAGCCTTGAGCGGGTGGTAATGGTAAAAAATACTTACTCAACAACAGTTCAACGGTGTGGCCGGAAATTTGACTCGGGACCGTTTGGCGCTATGGGAACGTTGTCGCACGCAGATTGGCAAAATAACACTGAAAATCAAAATCAATAGTCAAAACCCGGGCGACCAGGTCCCGTCGGCTAGCCACGCCCTCGTTGGCCGGCAGGTTGCGGCTGCGCCAGCGTTTTGTGCAAAGTGGATTCCGCATTGCTTCGGCGTACTTATTGCGTTACCGTCATTGATTATCTTATTGAAGATGTATACGTTGTATTATACATGTAGGTACATTTTGATTATTTTCGTAGACAATCCGAGGTGGCGGTAAGCCGATAACCGTATGCGCGTAGCCGTCCCGTCCGTTTCCCCGGCGACGAGTAGCAAAAGAAAAATAGCCTTTTTCTATGAACATTACTGTATAACTGATATATTCCCACCCCCCATAATATCTAATATTTATAATAATGCACCTGTTCCAAAGAATAACGGGTAACACCCAATGCTCGTCCTCGGGTTTTTAGCGTACCGATTACCGCAATCGCGGTTAAGAGATAGGATAACGGGTCAACTTGAGACATCATAAATAAAATTTATAAGTTGAGAGGACGCCATACCCGCATAAATTATTACGAGAAATCGGCTTTAAAGTACCCTCTTTTAATTCAAGATTTAACTCACCCTTTGGTATTCCTCATTCTAAAAATAATTACTTTACTAATAGTTCAGTGTGCCACCTACCAACATCATGTAATTTAATTCATAATTTTGATTTTTTTTTACACCTATAATACGCTAAAAACTTGTATTTATAATCTAATTCTTGATATTTTATTTTATTTAATTGTATTCAATTATTTCAATTATTCTTTATTTAGCGATACTTAGTTTACACATACTGTACTCTTACCCTTTGGGGTGTTAAAAATTTATTTTATTTATATAAATATTATTACAATATTATAATAATCAATGGTAGTATTAGTAGAATTTGATCCGGGATACGGTTTCTATCAAAATATACCTATATCCTGTCAATTGTACTAACTTACCCAATGATCGGATTAGACTCTTAAAAATAATTAGAATCTTCATGAAGTTGACTTGAAAAGGACTTTTTCACTTTTTTGAATTAATATTTGTAGACCCTTAAAAAATTGATTTTAAAATTTAAAATAATAAGTATTTATAATGTAATTAATATAAAATTGAAAAAATAATTGGAAAACGTAAAAAAGTTGATTTCAAGTTAACATCATGACTACTTCAAATATGTTTTCAGAAGTTTTATCCGATGATCGAGGAAGAAAAGATCCAATCGTCGAAAAGATTGATTCTTTTCGCAAAAAATAAAACCAAATCATATTCCTCAGAACAGTGTTTTTTCTAATATTTTATTAATTCTTAATTAAATCTTAATTGTATATACCTATTACTGTTATATAATAATATACCTAGTTAGTACATTAAACATTGTTAAATACTAAATTATCACATCTTACTGACTTTGTAAATTTTTATGTTAACTATTTTCTTTAGGTCAAAAAATTTTTTTTATTCTATTAGCATTAAGTTTAGATGATCTGTAAGTCAGGAAAACTTTATAAATAAAAAAAAAAATAAAAAAATAAAAAAAGAACAGTGTTCATGACTTTTGCATGCGTGTGTGGAAGTAACCCTCTTCCACTAACTATTGCCGAGCCGTGCCGCAAAATTAATAATTATAGTTTTTGCATCGTTATCAATCTGTTTATTTTATCTAGCGCGAAGCTAAGTAAAGAAAAAAATAGCAAGTATATAAGTATTGTAGCAGTATAATAACAGGAAATCAGTGTTGTAAAAATTCCTTTTATTTAGGAATCCGTTCAATTCCTCGTTCATTTAATATTAAAAGGAACACGTTCAATTCCTCGTTCCTATAAGAAAGAAACTCGTTCTTTTTTTCGTTCATCTAAAAAAGTATCTGGTTCCTAGTTATATTAGTTTACATCAATACCTACTTAATAAAATTATTTTAATTTTAAGTACAATTGTCAATTAATATGTAAAAAATATTATTTCAAATATATAGTCAGTATAAATTAATACGAGATCTATAAATAGATAAAAAAAAATATTTACGTTCCTATTCCTAAAAATAAGGAATTAATTCATGTTCTTATTCCTTTAAAAAATAATGGAATAAATTAATTAATTCTTTCCTCAAAAAAGGAATCAATTCCAGGAATCGTTCCTTTAGGAACGCGTTCCTTAACAACACTGCAGGAAACCGAGTTGTACCATTGAAATACCGTCAATACCGTACTAATTTTTGTTATTCCATCGACCCGCTCTACAAGACAAAAAGCTGAACATATAACGTTGTATAAGGTATCAATCGATCAAAAATATTCAGCAGTTGGGAACAGAGGAACTCGCTAGGCGGTTTTGTGGGTGAGGCAAGTGAGGCGATGCCTCACTTTTAATTTTCAAGAAAATAAAAAATATTTGTTTCTACATATTGGTATTTTGTACTTTTTTGAATATTAATCATATACTTTAATTTATATATTTCAAACATTCAATGTTTTAGAATTTAAGTTTAATAAACAATAATATTGAATATTGTGTTTTGTACAGAACTTGTACTAACGCGAGAATGGCTGCGCGTCACTGTAACGTAACTTTTAAGCTATAGCTGTTCCCATTTAATATTGCGCCCGGCGCCGTCACCGGACACCACTCAAGTGTTGTTATCGATATAGATTTAATAGCTCCCGTCGCCTATGTGGCTATGTTTGTACATGCGAGGTGCGTGGCATGCGTCACACATGTAAGCTCGTAAAGTAGTGTTAACAACGCATACGCAGACCAATGCTAGAGGCGACTAAAATCAACCGCGCAACGATATTATTTATTTAATATTTATTTTTCGTAATTAGGTATAATTTATAACGATATTTAAACGTTGACCGCCGCCCGCCAGGTACATAAATTGTATACAGTCCCGCTACTTGCTAGGTGAAGGGCTGCGCGCAGGTGTTACTGATACCATGAATTAAATTATTTTTAGATTATATTAAATCATGACTGATATACGGCCGTTTTATTACTCTATGTAATATGTACAATGCCGTGTTTATAGTTAAATCCTCTATGGCCATGTCTGTGATGCCTGTTATCATTTGGTTGTGAAATATTATCTATGTATATGAAATATGAATATTATGATATTATATTGATTGTTTTAGTACAGAAATTCAGTATTACTATATTACTATAGTACACGTATTTCAGGCAAGTTTAAAATGTCGTACTTTCCGCTCCATTTTGATAACCCATACCATTTAAAGAATACGAGTACATTAACATATTTTGTTCCTGTGTTAAGTAATAGCGTATTTACTATTTAATATTTTTCCACCTCATGTAAAATTTTAAATTATAGGTCAAAACCGCCTCTGGCAGATTGGTTAGATAGTTTATAATTTATAACTGTTATAAGCAAAAATTGTCAAGTAATTTTAAGACCGCTTTTGGGTACGGAACGAAAGTATGGTAAATGTCCCCGACCTAACGCTTATCCATCCCAACCATAGACATATTATGATAATATGTCTATGATCCCAACTATTCTCATCACGGCGGCGACGGCGTACAATGACGACTTATGACGATTGCCCATTGTGACAGTGCGGACTCTCGAATACCGGTTACCGGTCGTATATTAAATATTTAAATATAATAATGGAAAATCATATGCTCTTAATTCTGTGATTTGTCATCATGGTCCATATATAACTAAAGCTCATTACACATCAATTATTAAATATAATAATAAATGAGTTAGGTGTAACGATGTGTCTTTAAGTATGGAACGCTGGCCTCGTGGTGGAAAAGATGTTTACATTATAGTTTTAGAAAAAAAACGGAGTTAATATGTTTGTCTAAAATGTGTATATAATAATATAGTATTTTATATTTAAATTGAATTATAATGCAATTTCGTAAAAATATAAATTTCAAACACTCATAAAAATTTTTCTTTTAAGTCCGATAGAAATTTTATTATATATTTTTGAAGCTTAGCTTATGGACAACCAAGTGTTAAAATTTTGAACCTTAAGTATAAACAGAGAAAATTTTATGAATTTTCAACTACAAAAGAACTTGCAAATTTTAACATATTTTATACAAATTTGAACTTTATAGGCTCATAAAAAAATTTGAATGAAACCATCTCCGATATTTATTAGTTACGATATTAGTATAACTTATAATTAATCATTTAATATATTTTTAAGAGTTTTCAAGAGAAATTTTATAGATATTTAAACAAAAAAAAAGAACTTACAAAAATCGAAAATTTAAATTGTCTATAAAGAAGTCAAAATATGTCAAAATACTTTGAAAACTTAACTATGTATAAAGAATGCCAATATAAAGATTTGGTGAAAATTTCAAGTTGTTACGGTTTTTCGTTTTTGAGTTAGAGCATTTAAAATAATTGTATTTTGTAAAAACGTGATTTTGCGTAAAATTTCCCGTTTTTTCGTAATTTTTTTATCGTTTTTTTCGATTTTTTCGATTTTTTAAAAAAGTATTGAAAAAGTTGGATTTATAACTTGCCGAAGTACCATCTGCATTCACTTTGCGTTCAGAAAAGTTGCTGTTTAAGAAAATTGAAGCATTTTTACTGCCCCAAAACGTGATGACAGACACAAAAAAAAAAAATTAAAAAAAAAAACACAAATCATTGTAAAACCAATAAATTCCATCACTCCGTTCAGAATCTAAAAAATAGTAATGATTAAATCTTTAAAAGACGTGATATAATATGGAAAATAAGTAAAATATTAGTTTATAATATTACAAATAGCTATGATGACAAAATAATAATAATTTTTTTACACGGAGTTATAACGAAGTGTTTTTGGTATTACATCTATATGGAACTGGGTTAAATATTGTCATAATTCAAAAGCCTATAAATAAACTCTCAAAGATAAAACATAGGTAAGTATTTTGTAAATAAAAATGAAAATTTTAGAAAACGGCAGTAGTAGTTGATGTAGCTTAAATTATTGTATAGCTAAAATACAAATAAGTTACTATTTTATTATATTTTTTTAATATATTATAAAATAAGCAATTCTGTGATATCTACATCATGCAGAACGTTTTGCCAAAAAAACTTCGCAGAAAATATCTTTTAATTAATGAGTTTTAATGTTTTATACTATTATATGATTAGGACAATGGTCCATGATATGAAAAATAAAAAATATACTATTCAATGTTGATTGTTACATAACATAATATAATGTACTCGTAATAATATTATAAAATTATAGTCAGGGTTCGGGACTTATTGCACACAAATTGTAGGAAATATGCATGCACTTATATATTTGAAATAAATGAAATATGCACAAAAATATGCAACTGAATTTTTTAAATATCAATAAAAAATTTCATTTATAAAGTAAAAACTGACATTTATTATCTAAACGACTGTACGCTACGCAATAGCCAGTACGTCACTATGGCAATACTTGCCACAGTAATTTATTGCCAAAAATATATTATTATTTTATATGCTATATCTTTTTTCCATTATATAGGTATATGGTATATCGTATGTAGTTACAAATTTACAAATAAACAGAGCTATAACTCGCAATAACTCGTTCTATAATCTGATATATTGACTAACGTATGACAGTGACATGAAAAAAAAATATTAACTTCAAGAATAACTTTGCTCCACGTTAAACGTAAATATGGAGGATTATAATAATCCGGACCGTAATAATAATATACCATAATATATGTTCGGACCGTATAATCCCGGAACGTATTCATCCAGACCGTATAATCCATCCCGAAACGTATTTATCCGAACTGTATTATTCCGGAATGTATTGTAAGTTGCCTATACTAAACAGTTTTTAGGCGCTGGGGTGTCGTCTTTAACTTAGATAACTATAATATATCTTTGTCTGTTGAAATTATTATATAATGTTCGGAAGTGTTAGTGAAGATTGAAGTGTTATCAATACTAAATATTAAATAATAAAAGTAAGTAGTATAGTTTAAATATTATAAGCATAATGGAAAAAAAATAATCGAAGATTTTATTTCATGAACTTTAGGTTAGAAATTTAAAGTAAGTTAAGATTATATTAAGTACAGTCAGTAAGTATCAGATAGGTAATAAGTAAAATTAAATTAGTTTAGAGAATTTTTATAAGTTCATGTGTCCCTATAACTACTCGTATATAAGTTAAACATAAAATCGGTTCGAACCATTTTTTGACATAAAAATATAGCATAGAAATAAGCATTTGAATTTTAAATATTTATATAATTATTAAAACATCAGTATTTATAATCACAAATAATGTTTGTTGAAAATATTAATTAATTAGTATCTATAGGAATAATAATTATTTATTATAATAATTGTTTTTTCTAGATATATGTCTAAATATATATGATATATTGTCTAAAACAAGCCTGAAAGTAATTTGTAATCAAATTAAATTAGTAATATTTTATTTTGTTTTATGTTGTTATTACGAAAAAATGTTAAATTACTCTTAACAAAGAACAACATATTTTTGGTCCTAAGCGGAGCGATGAATGTATTAAGATAATAACAAAATATATTTTTATAGTAAAACTTTCTTAGCAAATTAAAATAACTTTATTCGATATATTTTTGCCATGTTTAATTTTCGTTTTATTATTCGTTTTTCATGTTCTTGATAGATATTTATTAGAAATAATTTTTTAAAAAAATTTTCATAATTTAGAAGTTAACTTTTCTTTCCAGCAGATTAAACATAATGTATTAATGTATTACATATATTTGAATTACAGTGATCAAATCAATTGCAACGAATTGTAACGTTTTACAACATTTGTTCAACATTTTTAGAATGTCACTTCAAAATACTGTGATAAGAGCATATTCAAAACGATTAAACTATTTTAATAATCATTTTACTTCATAACTTACAGTTGGTTTTTAGTAATGACCATCTGAAATTTTTTACTCCAACTAAATTTGTCGAATTATAAAATATATTTTGATTTTATTTTTTTATAACGCAATGTTGTTACCTAGTCCTTGAAAATGTAATTATTGTAATATATTGCTTATTGTCAACTTTATCTCTTAAGAATTATACAAAATACACTATTATAGGACATAGAACTATTTAGGTGGGTACCACAATTTTTTTAATAATAAAATTCTTATAAAATCGAAAATCAGTCACAAAGTTATTATTTTTGTTTAGCGAAATTTTTAACCCATTTCGTCTCATTCAACAAATAATATCATACATTAAAAATATGTAAACGACAATTGATCGGTAAGTAAACTACGAATGACAGAAAAATATTAGGTAACGAAATATGTATGGTGGCTGTTAACTGGTTGTTTGGTTATTAATTTGTCATACCAATTTTTACGTGTTGGTAACCAACAATCATTAACGTAGAGTTGTTTTTGTTTAACATTATTAAACTATAAATAGGTAGGTAATATCAAATCATTATGTATTAGAATTTAGGAGCTTGTAACATTAATTACTAATATTATACTCTATAATAATGCCAAACTATCCGAACTCCTGTAATTACTAATTACCATAGGTACTATGGAAACCGTCAATCGCATCATTGCCAAATAACAATCACTATGTATATTACTACTATTTTGTTTTTCTGTACATTTTTCTAAAATCTTTATGTATAAAATACTCAAAAATACTCGACGTGCAAACTTGAAATTTGAAACAGTAGTTCCTTTAATAATTTAACCATGCAATAAGAAAGGATTTTTCGGTGGCCATTTGGGTTCTGGGTCGGTGGTATAATTTTTTTACTTACTGGTTACCAAGGTAATAATTAATGTTGATTTTGTGTTAATTTCCAGAAATTTCCAATCACTATAACAACTAAATAATAACTAAATACCTAATATCGTAGTTTATATAGACGATATTATGATCAGAAAAGTTATAGCTTTGTATATTATATAGGAACACAGGGGATAATTTGAGGGGAGGGAGGCAATGTGACGATCACCCCCTTGGACATTTTTTCGTTACTTGAACTAAAACGCCATAGCCCATAGAACATTAAAGCTAAGGCTAAGAAAATGATGCACTAAAACTGGGAAAAAGCTATAAAAAAATTACGAAAAACCGGGAATTTTTACGCAAAACCACGTTTTGACAAAATACATTTTTTTTTTTATTGCTTTAACTCATTAACTAAAAACTGCAAATACTTGAAATTGCCACCAAATGTTTTCCAAGAGTTTTCCAAACATAGTTAAGTTTATGAAGTATTTTGACCTATTTATAGACAATTAAAATTTTTGATTTTTCCAATATTTTTTTTTTAAATATTGACAATAATACAAATGGATTATATAAAGCACCCTCCGATCACCTCAGGGCTTAGACTTTCACGGTCGATTTTTAAGGGGTTTTATATAGATAATTTAATATACTCTTAAACATATTGGCTATCTAATTTGGATCCCAGTATTTTACTTTCCGGAATTATACATTATGGGTATATACGGTTTTCGAATTTTTGTTTTCCGGTGATTTACGGTCTGGGCAAATACAGTTTTCAAATTTTTGATTCTGGCGATATACGGTTCGGAAAAATATGGTTTTTGACGTTTCTAATTCCGGACATATACGGTCCGGATGAATATTTTCCGGAATAAATTAATACGTCCGCCCAATTTATTTTCTGGAATTGTACGGCCTTCCTATAACTATTTAAATATGAATTAAAAATTGTTGTGTTTCAGTTCGTTATGTTTTAAAATAAATTACTAAGATTTTAAATAATAAACACAATTTATAGTGCCGTTCGTATATTTTCCGATGATTGCCAAAAATTAACTCAAAACTTTTCATTTGGTACCTACCTATGTGTAAAATACCTTTGGCACATATTTCAGTGATACTATACAAAACGATGGAAATAATACCAGATATAAACCCATATTTTTGTTACGAGCAAAATAATATGTATTGATAGCTAAATAAACGAAAAAAAAACCCACATTTACTGTTGTAGTATGTCAACATAATATCATAGTGGTAAAAAAAAAAAAAAAGGTTCGAAACGATTTTCCGGGTGACCTAGTATACCCGGGCATGCCCGAGCTCTGTGCGCACGTCTATGCTACAGTAACCATGGATACGTATTTCGTGCAAGTCGATAAAGGACTTGTTGGTCGGGGGCGGTCGGGGAGCTGATGGTTAGCAATGTAGCATTAGTGCATTTAGTTTGGTTAAACGTGTACCTCGAACGCTATCGTATATTAAACGTAATGTCACCAACCAACAAAGTTTAACACACAAAATTGTTGACGGTTGACGGACTTATTATTTATTAATTTATAGTCATACTTATATATACATACGTATTTTGATCGCTGTATTTCAAAAGCTTTACAACGTATGAACTCGAAACTTGGAATAGTAGTTCCTCTAATCATTTAACCGTGCAATAAGATAGGATTTTTCAAAAATCGCATTTTTAACGATCGATGGCCGTTTTGGGCCTTGGGTCGGACTATAGATTTAATATTATATTATATAGTAAATTTAATCTATGGTCGGACATATATTATTTTTGTAACTTACTGATTAGCGATTACTGATTACCAATTGGTAAATTTTATGTGTATAATAATAATATAAAACGCAAAGTTGTTAACTGCTGTGATGTTGTTGTAATGAAATTTTAAGTGAAATGGCCTTTAAATTATCAACGAACTCACAATTATCATAGTCATTACTCATTAACAATTTTATGTAAGTGACGATCATGTTATGTGTATTTTTTTATTCCATCCAGCTATAAGTTGAGCTGAAAAATCATCGTGACCGTTTTGAACTCTCCTCAAATAATGAATAAAAGTCCATAATGTTGGATTGTTTGCCCCCATTTTTACATTTAGTCTCTTATTTGCGACCTCGGCAGGGGTGTACTTATGGGGGGGGGCTGAATGGGCTGCAGCCCCCTCCCAAAATTTTAAGAAAATCTAAAAAATATTTTCATGGTCTATGAAAGTCAATGCAAAATTATTAAATTCCATTTTATAGATATTAAATTCGTATTATTTTGTTAGCATATCTTATCACTCATGGACAAAAATACCACGGGTGATAATACTGGAAATCATAGATACTAATAAGAAATTATAAACCTTTCGATAACGATCGCCGATCACTATAGGCACAAATAACATTGACGTCACAATGTGTATTGATAAGGTTGACGGTTCAAAACAAACTGTTATCACGGTTTATTCCATAAGAAATGCACGGGTGGAAAACAGTGTTTGAAAAAAATTGATTTTTTTAGTTTTAGAATTTTTTTTCTTAAAGTTATAACTGTTAAAAACATATTCCTTACAAGTTTTTACATATATATATATATATATATATATATATATATATACCGAAAAAAAAAATTAAGCTAGACCTTTTTTTTATTACTATAAACAATGTTTTAGTATTCTTTAGATACAGTATTCTATAGAATACACAAAAAAAGTCATTCAGTGAACTAATTAATAATATTTTAGACCTACTAATGTATTATAATGA
The DNA here is from genome assembly GCA_025469195.1 of Chaitophorus viminalis. NCBI lineage: Eukaryota > Metazoa > Arthropoda > Insecta > Hemiptera > Aphididae > Chaitophorus > Chaitophorus viminalis. Next base: position 32,210 of record JAIPRK010002031.1, read on the forward strand.
AAAAAAAAACAGGTTTTAACTTTTAATATATTAATAAATATTTATATTTAACAGAATATAATTATTTAAAAATATAATTTACCTTACGGATTTAGCTCAAACTTT